>LAPY01002106.1:8646-27849 GCA_000970635.1 Eragrostis tef | reverse complement strand
CAACACAACAACCCACCCCCCCCCCCCCCCCCTCCCCCCCAAAAAAAAACACCAAGCAACGCAGACCAAGGCTCCCAAACGGGCTTTCACTAGGGAATCCTTTTGTCCTTTTAAGACAATACTCCTAGGGAGTATATCAAAAGAGTAGATGTTTTCCTCGTGGGTCTGGGGAAGAATTAAAAGCATCGGTAACGAAGCTCTTAAGTGTTGACATGGTCATATATCCTTTTAAAACGTACAAATAACTTTATAAACGTTTCAGGACATCAAAGGTCCCATGGTCTAGCGGTTAGGACATTAGACTCTGAATCTAGTAACCCGAGTTCAAATCTCGGTGGGACCTATTTTCTTGCTCTCTTTTTTTTTGCCCCTTTTGTTTGAGTTCCTCGCTGCAGCATTTCCCCACACAAAGGCCTGCTGCTGTAGGCGTGACATCTAATATGATTTTGTTTCATGGTTCCCCGCTTTGGCTTTTCCATTTTGGGGTACAGATTGCCGTTGGTATGGGTTGCTGTAGCGCGAAAAGGACTGAGCTGAAGCGTTGGTGTTGAAGAGCTGAACCTTGTTCTGTAAGTGTTGAAGTGTTCTTTTTTATCGTCATCCTGTACATGCCACTAATTTCTTAAAAAAAAGGAAATGTTTTTTTTTTGCTAAATATCGTACAAACACAAAACTCTCAATCCTATAAAATGCACACTCTATCCGGCTACCCATGTGAACGCCTCCAAAAATATGATCTACTCATAGCAAAAACAATGACCTTAAAAAATGCTTGTCTACAAACGTTTTTATCTTTACGGCTAGCATTGCCATGTTTCAACGTTTATTTACATGTGCACGTGTTCAAACATTTATGTATTTTTTTTAATTTTCTGAAGTACAAAGAGTGATGCAAATTCCCCCATACTATTTTTTAACGGAACTTCTACGTGTCCCTTTTACACTCAACATTTATTGAGATGTAGGGACGCAATTTTTCCCATTTTATTGAATTAAGAACGCTCCATGGGCCTAAATGCCCAGTACCTTTACACTTTTAGGCCTTCGCGGCGATGGTTCGGCCCACCCAGTCGTTTCAGCCTCCGCAGTTAAGAATTCGAGGGCCCACCAAGCTCTTGCAAGCTCCCCATTTCTTCTGTCCCCCACCACCGGCGCCTCGCCGATGACCTTGGCCGTCTCCGGCCACCGCGGCCTCCTCCTTCCCCTCCTCGTCCTCGTGATCTTCACGCTGTCCGCGCAGCTGCAACGGTGCGCGAGTGAGTCGGCGACGTGCCTCGCCGTGTACCGGGAGGGCGGTGCGCCCGCGGTGTTCCAGTCCGCGCACTGCCCGCGCTGGACCCTCCTCCCTGCCGGCAGCGAAGGGGATGGGGCGCAGCGCTCGCCTAGGGGATTCCACGTTGCCACGGACCGTGGGCGCCGGCGATCCCAGGAGGACAGGGCCGTCTGCGCCCTTGGCATCCGAATCCCCTTCATAGGTACGGCTTCACAGTTATGAACAGAAAGGTTGAATTTTTATACCTCGAATCAGAGAGTGCGGTGGAAAAGAGCTACGAACTGGGTTAGGAATTCATGAGTATACTGTGTAGGAGCCTAGTGTTGTAGGCTTGTGGCATATGTATTCGCCACTGAGCTAGATATCAAGATCAAATCTTAAATGATAATCTACGTTTAGTTAGAGTTCAGTATACATACTTGTAATTTTGTGGATTTACTTGAAATATTATTCTAAAAGAATGATGATATCGACAGTAATAAATTCTAGTAGGATGGATATCAAATTGTGACGCCACGAATTCGCTAGAGGATTACCATGGTAAGGGACACCATAGTTTAGTGTGTAACACCACGAATTATATGGAGGTTTTCTGTATAAAGATACACTGTATTGTTTATTTGGTCGAACAAAAGAAACTGATAGAACATCTTGTGCTGAATTGCCAACCAGTGTACTACAGAGGTTCTGTTTCATGGTGCTGGTTGTGCTAGGGAATGAGTAACATGCCCTGGTACATGGCTGTTATGTTCATCAAACACATTTTAGATAGTTTTTTTTTCCAAATATGTTTTCATTACTCTGGTTTTCTTCATTAATTCTTTTAACATGCAATCTATTCATTTGTAACTTGCCTTTAGCTAATTTACTGACAAACTACAGAGCGAATGAGGATTAAAGAGGTTGATGTTGGAGTGGTAGCAGTATTTGATGGTCACAATGGAGCGGAGGCTAGTGAGATGGCTTCTAAGCTTTTGCTGGATTACTTCTTGCTCCATGTTTATTTTCTTCTTGATGGCATATACTCCATCATGTTCAGAAAATCTATTGGGCAGCTGACAAATAGGGAAATAGCTATCCTTAACGATGTGTTTAATATGTACAAGGAGGATCATTCCAATCATGGAGAAGGGTATGCCTTTTAAGATATGTCCTGTTTGTTGATAAATAGCATAACTATTGTCCATGTTAGTTGTTTATGTTTCCTGTTCTTCTATGTGTAGTTCAATGTATTTCTGAAAATTATTCTTCTTTTGCAACATTCTATATTGGTTAGACCCACTGTATTTCTTGTTCTGTTACAACCCACACATGTTTCATCCCTGCAAGTCTTTACTATGCTTCTGCACATGTGATGCTGACGAGGTCTACTATTAGTATAATAAAGTGAATGCTGTTGCTTTCTGGCTGTGAAAGATCAAGAGGATAGTGTAGCAACACTCAACACGTTTTTTTACAGCCACCAGGTCTAATGGTAACGTCCTATATAATCCTCTGGGTTGCATAATACACAAAATTGGAGCACACGTTATTATAAAATGGGTGCGAAATGAATGTGATGGACTATCTGTGTGCTATTTTCTTAGCATGTGACTTTAGTTATGTACTTTACTGTTCTACCCTGATCTTTCTGTCGACTCTGTCAACAGCTAATTAGCATTAAATTCCCTAAAAAACTAATTAGCAATAAGTTTCAATGCAATGTCTTTAGTATTTTTCCCATATAGTTATGCTTATAATCCAAAGGCTTCATCCAGTTAAATTTTTTGAGCAGGTATAGTCCAAATTATTATGAGATTGGAGTGCCTTGATCTGAAATTATTTTCTAAAATGGTTCTAAAGGGTATAGGGTTTTTTTCAGGGTAACCCAATTTGCTCACTATTGATATTTTGCAGGTCATGTTGGATATCACCGGCTATTTTAGATCATTCATATCACATGGAAGTTCTGAAGGAATCCTTAAAGAGGGCAGTTCATGATATTGATTTAACATTCTCCAAGGAAGGTCTTGTTTTTCATCTGCAAATCTAATTTTATAACATAGGTTAATAAAAATTGAAATGGATTCTTCTGTGTACAATGCAGGAAGCATTACAGGAAAATTTCGAGTCCGGTTCCACAGCGTACAATGCAGGAAGCATTACAGGAAAATTTCGAGTCTGGTTCCACAGCAACCGTGGTCTTGATAGCTGATGGGCAAATCGTAGCTGCCAATGTAGGAGATTCAAAAGCTTTTCTGTGCTCAGAAGAACATGATCCTTATCGTCGAAATAGTTAGGTTTCTTTCTTCTACTGTCACCTTGCCCCTCCCTTGGATTCATGTTCCTACAGCATATAGTACACAAGATATGATTATTTGTTTACACTGTTAGGCAATCCAGATTGCCTATATTTTCGGAATTCATTGTTACCTGTTCAGGATGTCATGTAACAGCACGGGGAAAATGTTATGCGGGGTTCGACGTGTAAATTCAAACATTATGACACATCATAGAAGCATTATATTATTGAAAATGTTTACTTAATTCTAGTAAGTATGCATAACTATTTCAGAGATTTGTTCAACTGGATGTGCACCAGTAATTTGGATTTGTTTAGCTCCTCTTATTTGATACCTAGCATTGCTCCCAAGTCATATGTGTTATTATTGCGCACAAATTCTGTGTTTTAAAAATGTTTATGTTTTCCTTAGTCTGCGTTTCGTGGAGAAACAATAATCTGTAGGTTTGCATTGTATCAGGGAGAAGGAAAAGAAGGAGAAACTCAAGAGATCATGACGAATCTGCTTTGGCAAATTATGATGGACCTTTGTATCATGCAAGGGAGTTGACCAAGGACCATCATCCTGATAGAGAAGATGAAAGAAGCCGTGTGGAGGCTTCTGGTGGCTATGTTCTTGAGTGGGCTGGTGTATACCGTGTTAATGGTGAGCTAGCGCTATCAAGAGCTATCGGTGATGTTCCTTACAAACGGTTAGTTTTTGTTTTTCTCCAATTTGGTCTTCAATTGCCAGTTTCCCAGTTTTCTTTTATTTGCTATTACAGTCTGCAGCTTCGAAATTCTGTATACAACCATATTGTTTTTTACCAAAACATTGGTCAGTAGTAACATTAGGCAAGCCTTGGCACAGTGGTAAAGCTGTTGCCTTGTGACCATGAGGTCATGGGTTCAAGTCCTAGAAACAGCCTCTTGCAGAAATGCAGGGAAAGGCTGTGCACAATAGACCCAAAGTGGTTGGACCCTTCCCCGTACCCTGCCCAAGCGGGAGCTATGTGCACCGGGCTGCCCCTTTATTAGTCAGTAGCAATATATCCGTATATGCAGTTCACACAAAACTATCAGTTTCAGGTCTTAGAGAAACAAACGATATGTTTCAATTTCATGTGCTCTGCATGGCGGGAGGTGCCAATATCAGTCTCTCCTAACCCATGAACATTTGTGCAACCTGAACATGGCATGCCCTCCCTGGAATGAACATAGATGACATCGTGAGGAGTTGTCAAATAGTGAGATAATCCGCCATTTCATACTCCTTCAGTCCCATAATACTAGGCATCCTAGCCTTCTCAAGTTTTCCAGAAATACCTGGCACTCTCACTTCCCGGTGCAACTCCCTCTCTTTCCAATACAGCTCTATCTCTCTTCTTGTTTTCTTCTGTGCACCCACCTTTCCCAGTTCTCCTTAATCTTCTTGCCCGGAGCCAGGATGCCAAATATATTGGGACGGAGGGAGTAGTTCAAAACAGTGCTGACATGTCAGGAATCAGTTTAAATTATCTGGCAGTAAGAAACATTCGCTAGTCTCGCGCCAAGGCCGTGTTTTTTAAATATAAAACTTGTTGCATCTAACTTTTGGCATGTGGTATAGGAAGCTAGTTGTCTCATTGTTGCATTAACAGGATGAATTGATCAATGATCCATCTCATTGTTCTTGCAGGTATGGTGTAATATCCACACCTGAACTGACAGGGTGGCAGTTTCTGTCACCAAATGACAGTTTTCTTATTGCTTCCTCTGATGGTATCTTTGAGAAAATGACTATGCAAGATGTCTGTGACTTGATGCTGAATGTGAAACTGCACACTAACCAGGAATCAGGATCATTTGGTACCACTCAACCAAATTTGGCAGATTATATAGTTCACCGTGCTTTGAAGAAAGGCACAACAGACAATGTGGCTTCTGTTGTTGTTCCATTAGGATCACCTAGTAGCTCCTCCACCACATTCGAAGATTGGTCCCATCTTGAAGAAAATCCCAAGACATCTATATTGCCATTACAGAATGTTCCGTACCAACTTAAAGATGGTAGCCTCACTGATTCTTTTATGGTCTCAATTTGAATTTTCGTTGATTAGGACAGGCACTGATTAATTACTCTGTTTGTCTATTTACCTATTATATTTGTAACCAATCCTGTGGTTTTCCTTTGTTTTATTCTATACATTTTTGTTCTATCTGTATATTAATCTATAGATTTCGTTCTACCTGTTATGTTACCTATTCAACTACATCACTAAGCTTTACTAAGCCTTAAGTTTAATTCAAGTCCCCTGTGGTGTCTGTTTCCTTGGTTCTGTTTATATGCATTTCCTTGTGGCCAGATGAGTTTGTTCAGATGTTATTTACATGGATTATTGTCATGAGCTCCTTGTCTTTTGTTTTACTTGATGTATTCCATTTGGCTTGCAGATGATGGTGCTAGTTCGGCTGTTATTGACATGGAGTACTTCAAACAGTCATCAACAAAGTTTCAGAGGTTCTTGGTAAGTGAGAAATATACTGCATTCTTCATGTTATTAATTTTCTTATTATCATTTTACCTTTTATTATTAACTGGATCACGCCATTAGAGTTCTTTTGCTTTCTCTGAAACTAGGTTGAATCAAAATTTAAGAAACTGGGTTGTTTCTACTTATCCGAGAGTCTGGATGAAGACATGGACTATATATTTAGGGTCCCGGAAGCATACCAGCATCAAGGAGTCCATGACTCTGAGACTATCTTATCAACTGATGGTAAGTTTAATGTTTTAGATGCTCATGGATGGATATTTGATAGTGTAACTGTCTTATAAGGCTGAAGTTTTTTTTCCCCCTTTGGGTGGTGGGTTTTTTTTTTTTTTTTTTTTTTTTGGGGGGGGGGGGGTGATTGCCTTTTACAGACACTGGTTCTGCCACTAAATATGGTGCTTAAGAGTAAATGAACTCCTGATGTGATGCTTGGCTTGTTTGATAATATTCTTTATCTTGTTTATGATCGCCTCTACATATTCATACAGGTAATCTTGAGAAATACAAGGACAGAAACTTTTGCTGGTACCTTGGCCATCAAGATGGTGAAATGGAGCGGTGCAATAGTCCTGATGTTTTCACAAACTATTTTGGTTTGCTTGACTCTATTCCACATAGTGGAAGCAAGCCAAGTGGTTCACATTCGTTTGGCCACAAGATTACTGATTTCAGGTACCATTACTCATTTTTATTGGGCTTCATGTGGTTTTTTTGCGAGTAGGATTCCATAGCTGTTCCATATGTTCTACCTGTTTAACATATTTAGACAATGGCCTGTTGGTGTTGTAGTGATATAGATTGTTTAGAATAGTTCGTTTCTATTTGTTAGACTACTCACTACATTATGTTGGTGTTAGATAAATATCTAGCATCTTCTATGCTATGGCAACCAACCTTGAATCTAAATGGAAGAGTTATTCTGGGGGGTTCTCCTTTTGGCAAGGTGAGGTGTTAGGCTGTAATGCATATGAGCCGTGTGATACTTATTTCGTTCTTTTCATATTATGTAGCGTATACACTAAATTATGCTTGCCTTGTGATTACAGTGTTCATATCTTCATGAAAGTACAATAGAATGGTAATAATTGTAGACTTGCATCCACACATATGTAATTTCTTGTGTTTAACGGTTAACCATAATCAGGTACAAGCTGAAGAAAAGATTTGATCGCGGTTCATATGGTGAAGTCTGGTTGGCATTTCATTGGAACTGCTCTGAAGATGTAGATGTGCATAAAAATCCTCGGCACTTTACCACTATCTTTGAATCAGGCTCATATAATTGCACAAGTTCAAACACAATGTCGTCTGATGAAAGTGATGTCTCAGACACAGTAGATGGTGATTTGTTCATATTGAAGCGCATAATGGTACACTAATTCTTTTATGTCATGTAATCCTTTGGACGTAGTTTCATATTCTGAGTTCTAGTCATGATTCTACCACCTTTGGTTAATCATCTAATTCAGGCTGTGTACACAGCACCAATGGTCATTTTGTGGAGTTCAATTTCTGTAACTCATTTTGGTGCTCATATTAAAAGAAATTTAGGTTTTATTAGATGCTATATGCCCGTTATTGTCCTATCTTAGGTTTCCCTAAAACATGTAGATGCGAGATGACCCCCTTATTGGACTTGATTTGAAAATGCAGGTGGAGAGAGGACATGATGCTTACTTGAGTGGACTGCGGGAGAAATATTTTGGGGAATTATTTTCGAATGCCTCCAGAACCCTTGAAGGTTTGTCGAGGACAGCATCATCATATACACTATTTTCAGTGGACATGCAATTTGATCCTTATATCCGCCTAGAAAAGAACCTATCTGCTACTGAAGAACCACTCAAGCATGTGGCTAGGTTTATAGAATCTTTTGAGTCAGAATCAAGGGAAATTTGGCTTGTGTACCGTAATGAAGGCCGCTCGTTGTCGAAACTGATATATACAGCTGAAGAAACGAAGTTAGTTACTGGTAGCGATAATGAGAGGGTTCGACACATTCAAGTTCTGCAGCCATCAAAGTGGTGGCATTGGTTAAGGACAACAAAAGATGGGCAAAAGCAAATGCAGAATCTGTTATGGCAGCTGGTATGTTCTCGTTATCTTTATGGTCTATACATATATATACCAATTGCTACGCAAGTGTTTTAGATGGTTCTCGCATAATTTTTTTTAGCTTTTAGCTCTTGTAAGAATAAGCTATCATTAGCAGTCTAAAAGCACTTTCTTCCTTTTTTTAGCTGATGGGGCTGAAGGCTTGTCATGATCGTAATATCACTCACAGGGATATTAAACCTGGTACAAATGCAATTATTGTCTATTCGTTTTTGTTTTCCATACTTCGTTAAAACTCCGTTGTTCTATAAACAATTTTTTATTATCCAGTGATGTTAATACTGGTAATTTACACCATGGTAGAGAACATGATCATCTGCTTTGAGGATGTGGAGACTGGAAAGTGTTTAAGAGAGGTTCCATCTGTGTCAAAGCAAAACAAGCTGAACATGTGAGAGATGTTCTTTCACTTGTGTGTTTTCCTTTTACAGTTGCCATACTTTATAATTATTGATAGCTGGATAACAGAATAATTGCAATCTTAGCTATGTGAAATACTTTGGCAAGGTATTTGGAGAAAAGGGGGACTTTATGCTAAATCATTAATTTATTTTAAATCTCAATATCCCGTAGATGGTTTTATTTGACTTTTGGGATATATTGTTATGAGTATCATTTCATATATTCCTTGATCCTTATCTGAATCTCTTATTAACTAACAAAGCAATAAGACCAAATACAGATTAAGGAAATTGGATCGCAAATACTGTTGCATAGCTCTGATTTATGATGTATCTTGAAACATCCATTTTCTCAAATTGCAATTTTCATCTTAGCCTACCTAAAAACGATATCAAGATAAGCATTATTCTGTTAATATTTAAACACAGCTTGTACGCAGGCGTCTTATTGACTTCGGCAGTGCCATTGATGATTACACATTGAAGCATCTTTATGATTCAGGGCCTACTCGGTGTGTGATCATTTTCCTTTCCTTTTGGAGCACAAAATTTGGACCTCTTTTGCATTTGACTAGGAGAACGTGTGATCTGTGCTATATTCACTGCCACTTTTGTACTTGTCATTTGCTTTGTTTCCTTATTCAGTTTAGCTCTGAGATGATGATTCTTATAGTGGTCCTATTATTACAATACATGGTCACAGTATATCAGGAGTAACTTAGGGTCACTTATCTGAGCTTCTTAATAACTTCAGTTTTTAGATTTCCCCAAGTCGTTTCTTGTCCTATTCATTTATCCTATCCATGCCAATGGCACATTGTAAGATAGGCCCTTTCTTTATCAACTCGAATGGCTTTCCTTCCTGATGGAAAAGTTTATCCTGGACCTGGGACTTTTTAAATAGGGTTTTGTACCCTTGCTTGACAGAGTACTTTAGGCAATATTTGGCTCTTAATCTATTGCCGGTAGTCTCAGGCTGAGAAGGTCTCACTATGTTCACCAACATGATTTTAATACCACAGCAGGGGCCTCCCTTGCTGTACAGAGACATTTGCAATGTCATGTGGAAAACTATTCCCAATAAAATAAAGATTCTTTTTCTTGAAAGGCATAGGCTATTAATTTGTTTTGATCCATCCTAATCATATCTTGTAACAAAACTCCAGATCTGAGTGAAACGCATAGGCTATTAATTTGCTTTGAGTTGTTTTGATCCATCCTAATCATCTCTTGTAACAAAACTCCAGATCTGAACAAACATTTGAGTACACTCCTCCAGAGGCACTTCTTAACTCAAACTGGTTTCAGGGATCAAAGAATGCGAGACTGAAGTATGTCTCTTCTGTCTACTATGTTTTTTGCTTAACAAATGTTATTGTGTGCCATTATGTTTGCAAACGGCTGCACTGCAAGTGACTCTCAAGTTCTTAACCTAATTATGTGCAGGTATGACACCTGGAGTGTAGGAGTTGTAATGCTTGAGTTGATTGTGGGTTCTCCACATGTTTTCCAGATTAGTGACCGTACACGAGTTTTAATGGATCAGCGACTTGAAGGATGGAGTGAACAAACAAAGGAGCTTGCATACAAGTGAGATAATATTCTGATAGTTTTGGTTTGAATGCGATGTATTCTGTTTCTTGGTTAGCAAAGCAATACAGTTTGTAGTCTCAGTTCTCTTACAAGCCTATGAACATCAAAGAGGTTTCAGTTTTAATGAATTAAATAAATTACATGCTAACCGCATGGTTCTTGGGGCATAAGGAAAGATTGATAAGGAAGTCCCGAAATTACCACTGATTTCCTTGTTTCGACAATAAAACAAAATGCTGGCCTATCTTAAAATGAATGACAAGCATTAGGTTGCAAACTTCACTGAACTTTTGGTCTATCCAACTGAAAACTGAAAAAATTTGGCTTTCTTATCATACATGGTCAATCTATCACACCAATGGATTATCTTGACATGCATGGTTTCATATTGTAAAATTTCTGGTGCCAGGCTCTCTCAAAGTGTCATTATCAGTGGTTGTATTAGCTGTATTAGTAGTATTACTGTTAGCTGGTGTTATTGAATCGAGGTCCTTCCTGATAGATGTGAAGTATGGGAATGTGCATCTTCTAGAGTAATATTTTTGAAATAATTCCTGTTTTGATGTTAGGTTGAGGTCGTACATGGAGTTGTGCATTTTGGTCCCAGGGATTTCCTTACAACATCATGGCAGTGTTGGCCCAGAACAGGTCGGTATAGCAGTTTCATTATGAGCCGATTAACTTGTAGTTAAACTGTAATGATGTTGCGCAGTCCTGTTTCTCTGCTAAAAAAATGTGAGCCATGGCAATTGTTGATTTCTTTCCTATATACACATCATTCTTCTTATCGAAAATTCTGGTTTCCTTGCCTCAAGGATTAAGATATGTAAGGCACGTGCAAGGTACTGATGAATCTTTCTAGTGAACAACAGCCTATAAAATACAACTTGCGCATATCTGTCTGCATTAGCTATTATGGTTTCAATTTTCAGGAGGTTTATGTGCCAATTGATGATGATTGCTTTCGTTTTACTTTTCCTTAAGGGTCAATTTGGACTAGCTTCTTGGAAATGCTCCGAAGAATCATTTGCACATCAAGTGAAGATCAGGGATCCTGTTAAACTAGGGTTGGCATTCCTTTTTCGTCCACGCCTTCTGTGATCCTGGAATATTTAGATTATCCATGTGTCTAATATTCTCATTTTTTATTCACAGCTTTCCAAATTTATGGGCACTGCGACTGGCACGTCGGCTACAAGTATGGCATCCTGTAAGTTTGTTGAACCCTGCTGCAATAACTCCTATTCATGTTTCTGAACCCTATATTTTTTTGGAAGAATGTTGAAATTGAAAAGATATTAGCAGGTACAATAATTAACTCAGAAATGTCTTCCCGCCCAGAGTATGTAATAAATAATATGGAACCAGATACACTGAAATAAATTAGAAGGAAACTGTCATGCAAAACACAACTACTACTATTATGCCTTCTGATGTGACATGCTTTTCTAAGGGGAAAAAGGCCCAGAAAATAGCGGGGCATCATGCCATTACTTCTCTTGGCTGTTCATAATGGGTGCCCGCGGTCCATGTGTGTCATGTTGTCAAACCACATACTGGCCGTTCTGTGTCTTACCGTTCTGTTTATTTATCACTTATGTAATTGATTTTCTCCAATGTTGTTCGCACTAATCTTCCTTGACGTGGCTCAAGTAACATATATTCCCTTGTTGCAGGAGGACCGCCTAAGCGTTGACGAAGCACTGAATCATCCTTACTTCCATGAGCCACCATAGAGGAGGCAAGGAAGAGATGTAGCAACTGTGACCTGTGACCCTCTAACACAGATCTTTCAGAAGTGACGTTGTAAACCGTGTGCAGATGTCAACCGAGCCGCGTCACGAAATGTTGTAAATGTGACAACAAAACAATGCAGAGGCATAGTGCGATTAGATAGGCACAGACGTACAGATTTGTTGCAAAGAGAAGCAGCTGTGTACATACAGGTATAGATAGATTTGTTGTAAGGAGACCGAGACTTGTCCTTTGACCCTTCTACAGGACAGAAGATGAGTCGCATAGTGTAATTGTGACTTGTCCTTGGACACTTCTGCAGGATAGAAGTTGAATCGCATAGTGTAATTGTGACATGTTGCAAATGAGATTATCATGTATGCTCGCTTGACCTTGGATTCGTCAGTGTCTGGGGTACCTGACGAGCTCTCGTTGATACGCAGACGATGGCCTGGTACAATTATCGGGCGGTAGCCGGTGCCTATCTGTGCGCGGCGGCGGCAAGGTCGGCAGCCAGCTAGCACAAGGGACCGTCGCCAGAGACGATAAGGTCTTGGTACCGCGAAACAGGCTATCTTTAGCTGTCTGCCTGCACGACGTCGGCAATGTGCCGGGCTCTTCTTTGTGGACACGGCGAACTGAGAAGCTGGCCGGCCGCGGGCTCGCTGTCGTTCCTCTGCTCTGGTTGCCGAAGATCACAAAATCCGGCAGAGAAACCCCCATCGCAGCTACCGTCGCGGTAGGATGTGGTATCCGCGAACCGGGTGCAGAAGACGAAGGCGCCAGCACGGTACGAAGCCACCATGCCCCGCCGGCCGCCGCCGCGAGCTTGGCGGCGAGTCGTGCGCGCGCTTCCGCGCTGACACGGGAGGCAGAGCAAAGGAATGTAGGAGCTGGTGATAGGGCCGAATCGAGGGACAGGTGGAGTGCGAGGACTCGACCAGTTGACTCATAATGCTCAAACCATCTGGCCGGACGTATAAACCAGGGTCTTTCTGTCAAATTCCGGCTAACCGTTTCAAATGGGGACCTGTTTGTAAATTACTGGATCGTGACCATTAATCGCGATCCAAAATAGGGTTCCATATGTAAATAATATGGATCGCGATTAATAATCGCGATCCAAACCAGGGGTGTTTCTGTAAGTATATTGGATCGCGATTATTACCTGCGATCCAAACCAGGGGGGTTTATGCAAAACTTCGGGGCTGGGGGAGACCTGGCTGCCGCCGCCGAATCGAGGCGCCCGGCCGCTGCCTCGGGCCCGTCCCCTAGCCCGCGCTCGTTGCCCCACGCTCCCTGGACATCCTCCCACGAGAACGCGGTGGCAAGAGGCGTTGAGGAATCGAGCCGCAAGCGAGCCTAATCGGTTCCTCTCCGCACTGGATGCTCGGCCGGCTCCGCTCCTCGTCGCCGCCCGGCGAAGGACCCGTCACGCGTTCCACCACTTCCAGGTATTCATCCGTGCTTAGAAAACTCATATGTGCAAGGCATCGCCTCCACTTGCTTGCTCTGTAGTCTCTCGTTGGCTAGCAACCCTGGTCTGCATGTTTGCTGGGCTTCTTGCCGGCGGCGCACAAAGTGTTCGCTGCTTTGCCTGCAAAGGGGGCACTGATGAGGAAGTATCGACTTGTGATGGGGACATGTTCTTGGCTTTGTTCTGAACAACATCATGCACTATAATAGTTTGATCTGCACGAAGTTTTTGGGCGAATTGATTCATTTGTATTATATTTCCTAGCCTTGACTGCCAACGCTCAAATTCAGATCATTGTGCCCGTTTAAGGTTATCTCGTACCAAGTACGGCTGCTGATTCCTTCCTGCAACCAACATTTCTTCGTGAACTGCCTGCAAGAGAAACCAGGTATGGGATATATTCTATTGCTCTCTTATGACTCAAATTGACTGCAAGTTACAATGTGTGATGTCACATTGATGCTGAAGAAAGTTATTTTATTTTTCACAGAAGAATGCCGTGTGTGATACAGTGTATATCCTGGATAAGCCTGGAATTTATTGCTTAATTGTTTCAGAAATGCAGTTTGGTATACAAGCGGTGATGAACTGACTCAGAATGTTTCCCAAAATGAACAAAACAATTAATTTACTGATTTGATCATGTGGGCAGGGCTTCAAATTTCTATATGGAGCAACGTTGTTTGGCAACATCTATATGATGGCTTATCTTGCTAATGTCATCTGCTACTGGGAATGATGCCACGCTTTAGTTTGATCAGCTTAGTTTTGTTTCTGCAGTTTGTATCCTGTAATGCTTTGGTCATGAAGTCATGGCACTCGGGTGATGATGTATATGTGTTTTAGACCTCTACTCATGTCTCTTGGAGGTTTGTCTAGTGAGAAATCTGGTAGGATTTGGCCCAAAAAAAAACTGGTAGAATTTGGAGCAAATGAATGTTGTGTTATAACCTGCTTCTATTTATCGCCTCTGAATCTCCGAGGCTTGGTGAGTCGCGATATTGCCCGTAGTTTCTTGTCTTGACTAGTACATAGCTTCCTTTGTGAGAGAGCATCGTGCAAGAGCTCGTGTAGTATGGGTCGTGACCTTGTTTAGTGTTGTACATACGATTCCTGTTATTTGAACCTTCCTTAGAATGCTTAGTTTTGCAGGAATTTTACGCTAATTCATGTGAGATTCGTTCCTATTTAGTACAAATTAGTCAGCCTTCACTAGTACTCACTAATTTGATGGGGTGATTATCTTTTATCGCCACTTGCAAGAAGTTTTTTGAGCCATATGTGCAGAATTCAGGGGGGTTTTCCCCCTTTCTCCGAGACAAAAATAGCCATAGAACAAGAGTCGAATGTCCAACACCAAGGGCTTTTTTGTTTGGGTTGGAGCTTTTATACTTTTAGAAAAACTAGCTGACATGTGAGACCAGAGTATAAGATATGGTATAAGATAAAAATATGGTAGTTTTTTGAAACAACACCTCAAATTATTGATGAGTTTGTGAAACATGCATTATACTTGGTGGGTTTGTGACTATAAAACCATAGTTTTGGTGGGTTTGTGAAATTTATTCTTGTTGTAAGTACAGTAATTACTAAAGTGGCAAGTTCCCACAAGTTAAACTCTAGTCCGATCTTAGTGAATCGCTGCATGCTGGAGAAGTAACCTTTGACCGAGATTGTTGACTTGTGAGCCCATGATAACCTGAATGGTTTGGAGCATGTGCTTCCTAGCCTGAGCTGTATCTGCCACCTTGTTTTTCTGTTCTCTTTGCGGGAAGCATTAAACTTTTACAACATACTCAACCAAGCCAATCAATAGGATTTCTTTTCGACATTTATTGCTTAAACTATATCTATCTACAGCTTTTTGAATACTCAGTTCAGGCCCAAGCATTCTCAGTTTCACTTTATGACAATAGCATACATGCTGAAACCTGTCATGTTATTGTACAACTATGATAAGCTGAGTGACAGACATCTTCAGCAAGATCAAAAATGGGGGTTGAAATGAGTAGCCAACTACTCAGATTATGCCTGCGAAGGAAACGTTCCTGACTGATCATCTAACTGCTACCACTATTTCTTCAGAGTTCGGACTTCACTTCCGAGGAGGCTGCCTTGGAACTGACCGGAGCTGCACCGAGTTCTCAAAGCAGTGATAGAACCCGAAGTGCGGGAACCGCTCATACCACGTCTCTTGAGGCTCGTGAGTGTCCCAGTGCTCCCCGCTACTACTCCGGCCATACTTATGCACCCACCCAGACCCATTGTGCTGCTCACCCCAGGTGCGGTTCCACCGGTCTCCGTACTTGCCTTCCCACCAAGTCTCCCCCTGCTTCACGCCATGGCTATTTGGGTCGAAATGTTCATCCCACTTGTCACCCCACTTGGACCACCCGTCGCCCTCTGACCGCTCAGCCCACTTGTCAGTGTATTTCACGCTGCCGCCACTGCCGTCATACTCCTCGCCCCACCTGCACAGGATGGTCCGATAGGTTTGATATTGCAAAAATTGTTAAATTAGTGAGCATTTTTTATGTGCCGCAGGGGCAGTAAAATAGAAGCTGTCGGATAAAGTAGGTTCAAACTGAATTACAATTTCTACATGTGTGATTGCTTGGCCAAAAAATGTAACATTCTTTAGTTTATCAATTTTTAATGTGATAATGACCTTGTCATAGCTTGCTTTAAGCATGATAGATGTTCTTCACATTATGAAACATAAAAGATCAAACACATATCATGATCTAAAAAGAAATATTAAAAGAAAATTATAAGCCCGTTATAAAGCTTGTACGGTCATTAATTTCACTGACAAAGGAAAGTCCTACATGAACGTTTCATATGTTTCCGCAAAAAAAAAGGGAAAAAAAACGAACATTAGTGGTCTAGAAGGACAAGGTTTCCCGAACCTAGAGGTGGAGGTGTTCCTATTTCTCTGTGTTTACCATGTCTCTAATATGCCTATAAAATTTCTACGAGGTGGCGGTTTAGCAATGTATATTGAAAGGAAACATATCGGTTAAACATTAGTAGCAATACATGCCAACAGTTGCAGAACATATGATACATGAGAAAAATGATCTGATAACTGACATTTTTATTAGTGCAAGTGATACGACTCATATAATGGCAGAAGCTATTACCTTTCATGCCAAACATGAGCATGACCAACATCAAGTGGTGTATTTGGATCCAAGCTGCACCATTTGTCAGCCCATTTTTTAGCTTTACCAGTTGACTCATAATGCTCAAACCATTGTTCTTGCCACTGCTCCCCTTTACCATTCTGTCCCCATTTGTCCGCAGTCTTTTCCATATGCATAACTCCACAGGTGTAATCCTGCAACAAATCGAAAGCAGTACTCACTTATATTCTGGGATCGCATTCACTGAGCAAATGTTGTCATACAGATGATCTAGGATGTAGATCATAATATAACATCTGCACATCACTGTAACAGCTCAGATTTGAAATATTGCACGTATTCCTTTTTTAAAAACAATGTTTTCAAACAATAAACAGAAACTATTCACAAATAAGCAGCAGGTTACCTGCCACATTGACTCCTTCCAATGTTCCCGCCAAACGTTGCCATTAGCATCACGTCCAGATTTCTCAGAACCTAATTCTTTGTGATCAAATCGGTCTGAAGCCTCCCAATACTTATCTTCCCATTCAACAGCACCATCAGCACTTACTCCCCTAATTACAGTCCACTTGCAAACTACACCATCAGGTCTCTGCTCTATACCAGTCTCCTTCCACCACAAGGTACCATCCGTATATATTCCATGGGATGACTTTCCATCACTTTCACTAAGCGCTCGAGCTGCCTCAGCTGCATTTTTCGAAAACTGTGTTTCAAATGTCTCCTCTGCCTCAGCAGCAAGATTAACCTTTGGATCAGCATCTTCAGGTTTAACAAATGATTGGAATGGAGGAAGAGATCGATCTTCCTTGTTCTTAATGAAAGAGGTCTCAAGAGGAAGTGATAAATAGTCCGCTGATTTTTCCTTTTCCATCAACAGATCAGGCTCACGGGACGGCTACTTTGCATTGGTGGTAACCATGACCAGAAATCCGGGCCTGGGGTACCAAGCTTTGAACTTGCCTGCTTGTGAGTAGACGAATCCACAGAGTCTGTCACTGAATGAATAAAAGATCACCGATGTCAGAGCATAAACTTAATTTCACAATGAGATGAACGCTCTTGTTGGAACTTGCAGCATATATGTCATGTAAATAAACAGATGAATAGAAATGCAAGCACCTAAAAATGTCTTGAAGTGCAAAGCACCTTTTGCGTCAAAAAAAAAAAAAGTGTGTGCAAAGCACCTACAATCAGAATTCTAAAAACTAAAATAGGTGTGTCTGATTTTAACCAGTATCTTCATTAAAATCATCTTTCATATAAAGAATAGGAAATTTATTGCCATCATTCACTTACTATAATCCCTCATGATGGAAGTAGGGGAAAAAGAAAGAAATCTCAATTTTCTAAATGTATTTTGTCAAGCTATAAGTGCTTGCTACAGCTGCAAACAAAATATTTGAGACAAGCAGCAAATGCAGAACTATGAAAAAAAATATACAGATATATTCATGTTCAATTGTCTCAGCCAACCACAGAAAGAAGCATTAACATGTTACATATTAGCATTCTCATGAAGAATCTGTCAAATGTTAGAATACTGTTGTAAACAAGCACATAGTAGAGCCCTGTTTGCTTCGAATACAGCATTGAGATAATAGGGTACTTGGAATAATCATGTTCCATCCATTATATGCTATTACCCCCACTGGAGTACTGTAGTTTAAAATGGAAATGCATACAAATAAACAAAATAGCAAGACCCGTAGGTACATTTGAGCAATTAAGGCCTACAATTTCTACAAAGCCAACAACAGTGGCACGAGAAAGATTCCCAAAAATATTTCTTCTTGTTTCCGAAAGATCGCTTCCATAAACAATTCATAATGACAATTTACTAGCTCCACATACCAATCAATGCCCACAGCAGGTACTATTCATTTTAACACAGACCAACAAACATCAGGACCCTCCATTTCCAACTTCCAACTAAAGTTTAATCCAATCATACCCCAATCTAGAAGTTGCTTTTCAAAATATTGACCCGAATCTTAAGACCTTTGATATCAACTGTCTCCTCTGATCTTTGATTTCAACTAAGAAATGTCTCCAAAATTACACTCGGCACATTGCGGTCCACCTATTGTAACCTACTCCATACAATTCTTTAAGTTCCAATGATGCACTTAGAAACAGCTGAGGGGAAGAATATTAATCCTTCACCAGCAGTCCTAGTTTCTCATCAAAGAATAATAGCTCGATTCACTGCTACCAAATTCTACTTGAATATTCTAAAAATTTCCCCTTGATTCTTACCGAAGCATGATCTCTTTATCCGTTCTATCTCACCTGAGACTAATAAACAAGCATCTTCTAACGTTATTCACATGCGTGTCATGGGGGAAAAGCTAAACTAGTGGCAACTGGCAAGTTCACAAGCAGACGAACTAGCGATCCTTAAAAGCAACCTCATTTGCACGGTGTACCCAGTACAGAAAGCAGTACCTTCCACCGGCTGCGCCGGCGCCGGCGCTGCCGGCCCGGATCCCCGATCCGATTTCTTCGGACCGCTTCCCAAGACCGATCCCGCCGAGCTGGTAACCGTCTCCGCCTCCTGTGGCGGCGTTGGAGGCGGTGACGGCGGCGGAGACGAGGACTGGGCGGGCGGCTCCTTGAGCACGGCGCGCGCGGCGGCGAGGGCGGCCGCGGCGCGGTCGATGACCT
>LAPY01002105.1:83228-94093 GCA_000970635.1 Eragrostis tef | reverse complement strand
AAAAATTTAGGATAAGAGATACCATTTATCTTTATTGTTGGATTTTGAGGTGCCATCCGCCTGTTCTTTCATGTTCATATGCCTTTTTTGCTTCAGTTATTTGTCAGAAGCATTAGTATTCTCATCATTTCTCTCCGTTCTGGTTGTCTGCAGGTGTCCCCAGGTTGCATTCTTCTACAAAAGTATAATTTGACAAAAACAATGTCGAATCCATGGTGGATACAACCACTTATCTCCACTGAGTTCTTCGTCCCATGTGAGTGGCACCCAGAGTACCCATGTAGTATCTTCTGCATCGATTGCAGTGGTGAGAAGAAAAGGTCTTGCTGCTGTATCTGTTACGAGATTCATCATCACAACCACCATACTCTTCTGGTAAGCTAGATGTTCATTTCCATTTTTTTTATCGCCTCATCCTACTCGCTGTTGGGAATTTAAGTTCCTTGACTAAGTCCATTCCTGCCTATCTATACTCACAGATACGTCGATGCACGTATCACAATGTTGTTCGTGTTTCCGACGTGAGGCACCTTGTTGATATCCAAGGCGTGCAGGTCTACAGAAACAATAATACACCAGTGCTCTACATCCGCACGCGGTTGCAGTTACGGCGTGTCCACCACCACGGCCATGTGCGTTATGCCAAACTAGACACTCAGTATCACCGCTGTGCCAATTGTGCAAGGCGACTGCTGGACCCTGTGTCTTGGTGTTCTATTCAGTGTAAGGTGCGGTAGTTTACAAGGTCTCTCATGGTTGCATTTTTCAAGTTCATTTTTTTCTAACCAATTCACGAATTTAATTAGCCGAATGACGTGTACCTGAGAGAGAGCACCAATGCAGCCCAGGAAGATGTTGGAAGGAGTGCCCTTTTGAAGCCCTCCACAACATCGAGTTTGCGTAGGCGGCCCCGAAAGGGACTGGCCAGACGTTCCCCACTGATGTAACAAATGCAGCTTAGAAATCATTGAAAAAAATGTTTAAACATGTTTCAGTCTGGATGAGTTTTATATGTTCTTTTTAGTTCATGAGTTAATTACATGTGTTTGTAAATTTGCTGCCCTTCAGTGCTTGTTGCTGCTCATGCAAATTCAATGGCATAAATGTTCTCCACTGACTCAAAAATTATTTCTTCTTGAATACAGAATATTATGGTGCGTTATATAGCACCAGATTATTAAAGCGCCTCTTAAACATGGTACTAATACTAGCAGTAACGGAATATATATGGAGGTGCTGTAGTTTCCTGGGCCTCTACTTGCAGTGTTATCTTAGACCTGAACTTCTTGTCCACAATGTTTGTATTATCAAAGCCTGGACACTAAATCATCCATACAAAACCGTTTCATTGAAAATATACTTGGCCTGTAATGTTTGAACCTTGCCTACAAAGTCACCCGCAGCGAAGCGCGGGCACTGGTGGCTAGTATTGAGAGGAAATGTGCCCATATCAATTTTGTTCTAGATCCGCCACTGGAAAAGGGTGGTTCATCCACGTCATGTCCCAACTATCACCGATTGTCTATTTTCTTCTCTAGTCGTGCCGGGATAGCCGCGCTCTCCTGCGTTTGGGATTTTTGACCATAATATGAACATCTGCAAGCGAGTACGCGAGTTGGGTTTACCGTGCTGCAGTGAAAGTTTTACTTTTCTTTTTTGCATACGGCTCTGTCCGCGTGTTGCGCCCGCTTTCGCCCCGTGCGTTCGGTGCCTTTCAATGTCGCCCAAGAGTCAGCTTCAGCCACTTGTTATTGCTCTCTGGTGCATCGTCCGCTCTGTTTAGGATGTAGCCTGATTGCCGCTTGTTGGAGTGCCTCCGCGCCCTCCATCATCGCCTCACTACAACACAAGCCTTCTTTAACGACAGTGGCCAAAAGTTACTTTCCATCCAAGTTGATATAGAAATCCACAAATGACCCCTCCTCTGACATGGAACGCGTGCTCACTGCGCATTCCTTGTGACAGAATTTTCTACTGCTTTAAGCGCTTGAAAACACTTCAACTAACTCATTTTTCATCTACTCCCTCTATTTTTATTTTTATGTCGTTAGGACAGATTACCTGTGCAAATTTACACTGACTAACTTGTCCTAACAACAACAACAAAACAAAAACAGAGGGAGTACTTATTTAGCTTGCTGCGTGGCTGGCTATGACTGTCAGCGTCCCTACCCAAATCTAGCCTGCCAAATGTTACATTCAACCATAGCCTTCACCTACTGCCCAAGACATCGAGGAGGTGTACAAATTACTTTGCCATCTTCTTCCCACTACAAAGGATCCGCAAGTCACTTTTCATGTCCTCGCTTGATCCCCCCTGTCCTAGCTGAAAAAAGAATCAAGTTAACAAAAAAAGATAGAAAATAAAAAATAAGTTCTAAATCAATGTAGTTAAAAATGACAGCAAAGCAAACAAGAACATGGTAAATTTATCAAGGCAGCAAGCATGTAGACAACAAATGGACAAGTATGGCACATTTATCGTGGCAGCAAGCATGCAAATATTAAGATTTATATGGCAGAAAGCATATAAACAAGAATATGATAACTTTTATCGTGGCAGCAAGCATGTAAACAAGAAATGGAAAAATATGGCAGATTTAGCATGGCAGCAATTATGTAAACAAGAAATAGAGAAATATGGCAGATTTAGCATGGCAGCAAGCATCTAAGAATTCATAGAACTAAACATGAAACACGATCGCATGAGCTCATGGCAGCAAGCATGTAAACAGGAAATGGACAAATTAATATGAAAGTGAACATGGGCTCATGTACCAAATTTAAGCATAATCAGTTTATCAGGTCACATGAGGTCATGGCAGCGAGCTTGTTAACAAGAAATGGACAAATATGTACTCCCTCCATCCCTATACTTGGCATTATAGGTGAGGGCACGGTGATTAAGGAGAGCTAAAAAAGTGGGTGCACAGAAAATAAAAAGGATAGATAGTGATAGAGGTGAGAATGCCAAATATTTTGGGAAAAACATGATATCGCTAGGAGGCCAAGTGTTTTGGGATGGAAGGAGTAAGTGAACATGAGCTCATGTACCAAATTAAGCATAATGAGTCCAATGCAGGCAATGGATATTTGAAGGAAAAGCACTGCGACTACTAGCACTCCGGGCAAAACAATACAGGCAAACCAGTATATTGTAATAAGAGACAGCTTATTATTCATGCAGGGCTATCAGGCAGGCAATGGATATCAGAAGAAAAGCACTGCGGCTACTAGCTAATGCTGAGTCAAGCAAGTATTCCTAACAGGCAAACTGGGAGATCAAACAAATACAAAACATAAAATGCTGGAGCAGAGACTTAAGCAAGCTGGAGCTATCTCAATATAGATCACATGCAATTTCGCCAGCAAAAATCGATTGCTGGGGATGGATCATGGACCTGAAACACTCTCATTGCAAACAGAAATACAAACCATGCTGCTACTTCTATGTTTCATATACAAACTGCTGCTGTTACAATCTCCAAACTATAAAGAACAGAGCAATACTGCACTACGTTTGGAATGTGATCTCAGGCAATGATGATGTGATGCAGAGCGGTGGAGGAGCTAGCGGTGAGTAGGGATGGCAATTCGGGGACGGGGACCGGGTACCCGCCCCGATGGGGCCAGACATGGGGGACGTTTCCCACCCGTGGGTAGTCCCCGTACCCGCCCTGCCATGAGTCGGGTACGGGGCGGGGATTGAATCTTACCCATGGGGACCCGGCGAGGACCCAGAAATTTGAAAAATTACTAGAACTAAGGTCAGCCCAGCCCACCTAGCCCAAAGAATGCAGTCCAGCCCACCTTCCATCACCTAAACCCTAACCTTGTCTCCTCCTTCCCCAGCCATCGCCCATGGGTACCCGGTACCCGCCCCGTTACCCGACGGGGACGAGGACGGGGATGGATTTCCACCCATGAGGACGGGGCCGGGTAGAGATTTCTACCCGGCACGCTTGACGAGGCGGGCACGGATTTCTTCTACCCGCCCCGTACCCGCCCCATTGCCATCCCTACAGGCAATCACCTCAGAACAAATAAAGAAGTAGATTATTCACCTTAATGACTTTCCTAATGACACCCAACTTCATGCGCCTTGATTGGAGGCGCAATCAATGACAATTTGGTTGCAACCCTGTTCTGCAGCAACGCTATATCAACAAGGAATGGCCAGCTCCTCTCGCAACATCCAACGACACAAGAGAATTCCCGATCCCGAGATCCAAACCCTAACGCGATCACCGACTTGCTGCTAACAGAAAGAAGGCCGCCGGCACCGTTTTCCCCAATTTTCCCAAACCAATCCTAGCTGAATCCCCAATTTGAACAGGCCCTAGTCTAAGATTGATGACGTCCGATCTTTATGCGTACCTGCTTATTGGATGGTGGTGGTTGCCGGGGTCGCCTTCTTCATCGGCGAACTGCGGCCCAGCATCCCAGCTCCGTGTGGCGACTCATACTTGGTGCCTTGACACGCTGCCGCCACCGCAGAGTCCCACCAAGCGTGTGTTCCGCCATGCCATCGTCACTGGCATTCCTGACCACCGACGGGGCCAAGTGCCGCCTCGGCACGCACATTCCGGCAAGAGGGCCCACGGTACCACCAAGCACGCTCGCTGCTTCGCTACTCTCTTAGCGCCCTGTCCGCACCGCCGCTCTGCAGAAAACTAAAGAGATGGGGACGCGGAAAAATGAAACTAGGGTTAGGGCTCCAAGAAATTTCATGTTTTTGTACTAGCACATTACATTCTCAGCCGTCTGACTGAAAATCGACGATGTCGATCTTCTGGACCTAATGAGTTAAAAAGTGGGCTGCCTCCGGGCGAGATTATGGACTATGCCGAATGCGGCCTGGTAAATTTTTTGTGAGCTGTTTTGATTTTCTCAGCGGATTTATGACCTTTTATACTGCCGGCCGCGTGTGTTATGGGCCACAGTATGGATTGCAGTTTTCTGAGAAGTTTCTTTTATCCAGATTCTTATAGTATATTGCTAATGAATTTCCTTATGTTTACGCTCTGTTAAATTTCTTGTTAATTGAAGTAATTTCTAATGTCTTCTGCTGCAAATTTATGTAATTCTCTAAATTAAATTGAACCCAACAGGATATTTATTCAGAGATTTTATTGTTAGTTTAATTTTAATGGCATATAATTAAGGGAATAATGTGGGTATACAGTTTTTTCTTCACAAAAATGGCTTGTTAGTGATGAAATACAAAAATACCGACAAAATTTGAGAGATTTCTTCTTGCGCATGTGCATCAACCCCTTCCATTTTGTGTGTGTCCGCATCAAATACAAGTGCTATCCACACCACATATTTATATATGCACATCAAATGCATGTAACATCCACATGACAAATCAAGTGAAGATGTATGATGCACATGGCTTCCTACAGTAGCCACACATCACGTGAAAATGTATGATGCACATGGCTTCCTACAATAGCCACATATCACGTGGAATGTATTATGCACATGGCTTCCAACACTTTATATTACGCTCTGTTAAATTTCTTGATAATTGAAGTAATTTCTAATGTCTTCTGCTGCAAATTTATGCTAATTCTCTAAATTAAATTGAATCCAACAGGAAATTTATTCAAAGATTTTATTTTTAATTAGTTTAATTTTAATGGCATATAATTAAGGGAATTGTGTGGGTATACTGTTTTTTTCTTCACAAAAAATGGCTTGTTACTGATGAAACACAAAAATGCCGACAAAATTTGAGAGATTTCTTCTTGCGCATGTGCATCAACCCCTTCCATTTTGTTTGTGTCCTCATCAAATACAAGTGCTATCCACACCACATATTTATGTATGCACATCAAATGCATGTAACATCCACATGACAAATCAAGTGAAAATGTATGATGCACGTGGCTTCCTACAGTAGCCACACATCACGTGGAATCTATTATGCACATGGCTTCCGACACTTTAAATACTGCCAGTTTTTCGGTCAGCTAGTGCAAATTTGCACTCACTAGCTTGTTCTGAAGACATCAAAACCAAAAAAACAAGGGAGAGTACTAATTTATCTTGCTGCGTGGCTGGCCATGAATGCTAGTATTCCTACTTAATTGTAGTGTGCCAAATGTTACATCAGGGCCGTCTCTGAGAATTGGTGGCCCCGGCGAAACAAAAAAATAGGGCCTTGTGGATTCTCCACTTCTGCAAAAAAAAGGCAAATTGATAGCTTACACTATGGTTTTAAATCAAAATACTCTATCATGCACAATAATTGGCTAATGCAACTAAAATACTAACTAAGCCACCTGCTCAATGGGCACTAACTAAACCATATACTAAAATACTAGCGAGCACCGGACGCCCTCCCGCACGAGGGGAGCCACCTGCTCCATCCTCCTCATCGGCGCTCCGTACCATGGAGTGGCTATCTTTTCGCCACGCTGCCACACCGCCTCTGCCGGCCTCGCACGGGAGAAGAGGTGAGGGTAAGGAAATGGGGATTAGGGTTTGTAAACCTATCGCCTGCTAACCTTTTATACCGGCTTGGGAGTCCGGTGGGGGGGCCGGGTGGGCCGTCCTATTTTAGAAAAACAGAATTTTGGCTAAAAAACCCAGAAGTTATAAAATTGCGGCTAAGCTATGTATTTTTGTAGAATACCCCCTCATGTTTTCCAAAATATGGCCCGCGGTTCTATAAGAATTTTCATCACTAAATCATGACGTATATGGTTTTTTCTTCACAAAAATGCTTGTCAGTGAGAAAACACGAAAACCTCGAGTCATAATAGTGACGGATGTACAGTAAATTCGTCACAAATAGCATATTTCTTCTGATGAAATCTTGCGCCCAGATCACATATGTGTTCCGTTTTGGACGTTCTACACATGAGCATGATTCCCGGTGGTCGAGGTACATTAGGCTGGAAGTTTTTCTCTAGCTAGTTGTGTTGGCCTTTTTATTAGTTATGCTGAAACTTTGTAATATTGAAAAATTTAGGTTGCATGCATTAAGGCTCTCTTTGCATCCCTCTAGTTTTCAAGAAACCAGCTTTTAGAAACTAGAGAGCCTCCAAACGAGGTAGTTTTTGGAACAATTTTTGAACACTAAATACTCACAATTTTAAGAAACACATAATCTAGTCTAACTCAGCTTATAGTAAATTTTATTATACCCACTCCCATCAAAGAGTATAAGATAATTACAAAAATCTGCCACCGCCGACAGTAGATGAAGGGGGTTTAACTACATAAAAAAATGGTTTACATATTTTAAAAAACTAGGATTCAAACAATCCCATCCAGTTTCTTTTTAGAAACCAATTTTCAGAAACTGTACCTAGAAAACAATTTTCTAATAAACAAATGGGGATTCAACAATACCTAAGCATGCAAAAGACCAGAAACTCTTTTCTACTATCTAAAAGAGTGTGTAATACGGAGAAGCACATTCTCTTTGAAAACAGAAGCGAGTTCCATATGGAAGTGCTAGTTTCCCGATTCACATAGCAACTCCCAGGCTACAGCTCCGTAAAACATGTTTATTCTTTTCCTATATATGGCTAGTACTGTTAAAAATGGCTCTCCAACCACCTCTTCACAATAGATAACTCTTCATTTAAGTTTTTTAGAGCAAAATTTCAGTGCAAATGGAAATTGAGCGTAATAGTACAAACATGCAACTTCACACGTCTTTCGTGATCTAAAGACTCTTGTTCCTTCCATAATTTCACATTTGGTCTTTTGTAAACCCTTTCCCAAATTTCTATCTTTATTTTAGAAATATTTGGAAGGAACCTTTAGATCACATCAAACAGATGAAATTGCATGTTTGCATCATTGCACTAAATTTTCATTTGCACTGAAATTTTCCCTAGTTTATCAACGTACAAGCTGTAACGGCTAGGACTATATCCCGGCTATTGTGCACCATCAAGATTAGCTTGTCCTATAAAGAAATCCACCATCTATTTTCACATTGGTAAAATACATCATACGAAAATAATAAGACTAACATCAACTTTTTCAGAGAACCACGCACCACAGCTATCCATTCAACGATAAAAACTCATAATAGTATATTTTGTATGATGTGTCTTGCAATGGGAATTCTAAACTATGGCAATTATCGCATTTGTAAGACGCAGCATCTGAAAACAAGCAGACAAACAGCAACTTTTCCAAAACCACACATCACAGTTACCCATTCCTCAGACAAAAACTCACACAGCTATACCCATACAATGAGAATCCTAAACTATGGTAACATCACAGCTATACAAATGTCATGAAAATAAGTAAACAAACAGCAACATTTTTCAGATCCACACATCACAGCTACCCATTCCCCAAAGAAACTCGCATAACTATACACATACAATGGGAATCCTAAACTATGGCAACATACATTCAACTATACGAGTTATCACAAAGTTCTTACAAGTGAAACACAAAACACGTACTAGTAGATGAAGAAACCAATGTCCTGAATTTTTACCAATTATCTAACGAAAGACCTTCTCCACCACACCTGGAAAGCTCTTATAAGATTCGGACACTCCACTCCTCTTGATGCATAAAACTGGAACCATTCCTCAAACAAACATTGCTGCTGCCTGAGAGGGAGGGTTAGAAGGCCTCGCCCTAAATTCTCCTCCAATGATCTTATATCTAGACCCTTTCGGCAACGCTGAAGCCAACCAAAATCCAACAACATCAAGCTGAACCATCCATGAAAGAGGAGGCTTCGTACATTTCCACGGCACTGGACTTCTCCTTTGCCAAGAGCAATGAACACTCCGGCTGATATTCGGCTAAGCTCGTACCTGATCATCGGTGATGCTTGCTCATGCATCCTGATGAGCCCGTCCTGCTTGGCCCATAATTCTACAAACTCTTCGGCTATGTCATTGTTTACAAGAATATCTAAGAGCCAGATCAGGTTCTCAGTTTGACAAGAGATCCGCCCAACCAATGGTTTAGTTCCCCTAACGACCACCGCCTGATCAGCGTGATCTGTTGACTCTCTGGCTTCTTCAAAGAGACGAACCAGTGATTCCAAACAAAAATAACAGATCTGGTACAGACTGTCTTTGTTTAGACCTGATAAGTCCTTCTGATAGACAGAACTTTTGCTTAGAAGACTATTTACCAACGATTGCATGTCTTTCCTCGCCCCACTGTTGGTGCTGCTAGTGATGGATTGGATAAGCTGGACAGTTAGGTCTTCTGAGCTGTTCCAGTTGTGTGGCCGCAATCTTGCTAGTATATCCTGGGATATTACATCATCAAAAGTACATCTTGCAAAGAGACTCTTTAGCTTCTCCTCTTCATTTTCGCTCCATGGAACCACCTCTATGTATGTCAAACATGATTTGATTCCTCTGTCAAACATGATCGAGGAACATACCTACATCATAAACCATGACATAATGCTGTTTAGTTATGTCAGAAGCAGTTCGTTTAATGAAAATTCATGTGGCCAATTCATAGCAGGAAACTACACTAGTTATTACCAGAGAAAAGTGGCACAGCCATAACTATTAGTTATTGCGCTACAGCTATTTGGGTATATTTTCTCGTGTCCCAATTTCACATAACTTATTTCATGTTTTGCGGAAGTACAGCTAGAGTGGAAGTAGGTCTCATTCTACTCCCTCCGTGGTAGGTACAGCGTTTTGAGGATAAGACAAACTTTGTGGTAGGTGGGAGGGTTGGTGGAGTGATGGGGTGAGGTAAAAATGAAGGGTATGGTAGTCTTTTAACGCATTGACTATTTCTTTTTTTGAATGCTAGAATGCCCTATATTTAGGGACGGAGGGAGTACTATACTCACAGCAATCAGATTGGTCCAACTATCAAAATTAATGACAAATGTGATGTTCTTAAGCCCCACTACACAGAAAAAGAATATCATCATTTACATCATCATGAGGTTCACACAAAAATTTTCTTTATCATTCTGTCTGATCTGTGGTTATCTTGACATACTAATAGCAGTTCAGACTTCAGTTCCCAGTGTATGCATTTCAGAGCTGGTCCTGGTCATACTACAAGTGTAAATAGCCCAATTATATGTAAGGTATTAGAATCACTAAAAACTAACGACTAACAACCTAACTTCTCAAGAGTCCCAATCAGATTGTTCTGTTTCAATATATCAATTAAGATGACATTGACAGGAATCCAGGATTAATGCACAAAGCACTACCAGTATACACACTGTAACCCATCCACCAGAGAAATGCATCAACTATTACACAAAAAAATATTGGGTGTGGGGAAATTTACGGCGCTGATATGATAATGTGAGAAAGCAATGCAACAACAATTTAGCACGGCAGACTAAATGCGACTAACATTAGAAATCATTTATGCTAACTCGTGTAAAAATGGTTTGCACGGGAACCCAATAACATTTGCCAGGAATAAGAACCTATCACGAGTATAACTGCATGCATGATTCTGAACAATACATCATGCAATGCAACGGATGGACATATCGGTGCAGTGTCACTCGTCTATACCAAATCAATTAGTGTCTCACTGGTGCCATGTATGGTATAATCCTTTAGCAACCACATTAGGAGCTCCCCAATTCTCACCTCGAGCACATCAATTGCACGCGACACGCCGCTTCCAGCAAGCCACCGCATTGGATCAGGGTTATACATGAGCTCTACCGTCGCCCTGAACGCTTCCAAATTCTCCACCCCGTCCACCTCAATCCTCTTCCCGCTGACGCCACCACCGCCGGGAGGCGCCATTGCAGCAAAGAAGGCGCTGCTGCTGCACAGCACCACGGAGTCCAGCTCCATGTGCACGCACCTCCCGTCCCTCCCCCGCAGGAGAAGACTCAGATCTAGCCCGCCACTGCAATCCCA
>LAPY01002105.1:58068-69401 GCA_000970635.1 Eragrostis tef | reverse complement strand
CGGCGGCAGCCGCCTCAGGGACTCGCACGCGCGGAGCAGGAAGGTAAAGGTGAACCCGTTGGGCGGCACCCCCGCGGCGCGCATGGCAGCGTAGGCCGCGAGCGCGTCCTCTGGGGAGCAGACTCGGCCGCCGCGGCGCCCGGCGAGGCGCTCGATGAGGGTGTTGTGCGCGACGGTGGAGGCGTCGGCGCCGGCGGCGCGGAGGGCCGTGGCGGCGTGGCGCGTCGACGAGAGGACGGAGAGCGCGGCGGAGACGAGCTCAGGGAGGAGGCGCGGGCTCGCTGCGAGGCCCGCGGTCACGAGCTGGGCGTGGATCTGCAGCAAGTGCCGCGGAGCCTTGACGCTCCGCAAGATTCGGAGCAGTTCTTGCTCCATTGTCACCGGTTGGAGAGAGACTTACGAAGGATGGGGGGATTTGGCTGCGCAGGTAGCTTCCCGCGGCTTTTTGAAAGGGTGCGATGCAATGATTTTTCATCTGCGAATTTGTTTAGCTTTTTCTTTTGAAAAAACGATTTGTGTGATTGTGTCCACATCAGAAATCAGAATACACCGGCATAGGATTTTTTCGGATTCAAAATTTTGAAATATGAAATTCCCAAAACTATATATACAACACGGTGCAAGCCAAATTATGCTGATCAACAATGTGATGTCTGAAATTTCCTAGTGATACATGGTTTCATATCATGTAGTTTAGCATGCTCAGATGGACGTTTAATTTCATTCGGCAGAGAATGTAGATGCAAGATTTATTTTTTTTCCTTCCATGTATATCAAGTCTATCTTGGAAAATTGGAGAGCGATAAAACCGCAAGTATCATACTCCACTATTTATTAACAAAATAGAGAAGATGAGCAAAACCCAACTATTTATGATCCACAAGACGATCCGTATGCTGGTTGTGAAAGCCGGGAGCTTTTTCTTTTGAAAAAACGATTTGTGTGATTGTGTCCACATCAGAAATCGGAATACACCGGCATAGGATTTTTTCAGATTTAAAATTTTGAAATATAAAATTCCCAAGACTACATACACAACACGGTGCAAACCAAATTATGCTGATCAACAATGTGATGTCTGAAATTTCCTAGTGATACATGGTTTCATATCATGTAGTTTAGCATTCTCAGATGGACGTTTAATTTCATTCAGCAAAGAATGTAGATGCAAGATTTATTTTTTTTTTTGCTTCCATGTATATCAAGTCTATCTTTGTAAATTGGAGACCGATAAAACCGCAAGTATGATACTCCACTATTTATTAACAAAATAGAGAGGATGAGCAAAACCCAACTATTTATGATTCAGAAGTATTAGCCCAACATTTGTGCCAAATGAAGGCACACCTAGAGCACGAGACGATCCGTATGCTGGTTGTGAAAGCCGGGCCCCAAAAAAAGGTATTATTGGTGCTTAGTACAAAAGTCAATGAGAAAGTTAGAATTTGTTTAGCTTTTTCTTTTGAAAAAACGATTTGTGTGATTGTGTCCACATCAGAAATCGGAATACACCGGCATAGGATTTTTTCAGATTCAAAATTTTGAAATATGAAATTCCCAAGACTATATACACAACACGGTGCAAACCAAATTATGCTGATCAACAATGTGATGTCTGAAATTTTCTAGTGATACATGGTTTCATATCATGTAGTTTAGCATTCTCAGATGGACGTTTAATTTCATTCGGCAAAGAATGTAGATGCAAGATTTATTTTTTTCCCTTTCATGTATATCAAGTCTATCTTCGGAAATTGGAGACCGATAAAACCGCAAGTATCATACTCCACTATTTATTAACAAAATAGAGAGGGTGAGCAAAACCCAACTATTTATGATTTAGAAGTATTAGCCCAACATTTGTGCCAAATGAAGGCACACCTAGAGCACGAGACGATCCGTATGCTGGTTCTGAAAGCCGGGCCCCCAAAAAAGGTATTATTGGTGCTTAGTACAAAAGTCAATGAGAAAGGTAGATTACACAAAGGACAAAAGAAGGATTAGGAGTGATAATCCCAATATGAAGTCCTTATTACCGAGCACGTATATAAGATATACATTAAAGGCATATGCCCTGGATCAGGATCGTGGACCCCCCCCCCCCCCCCCCCCAGTTCAAGCTTCCCCATACATTGTCATCGTTTGTGCTTCACGCGCTTGTGCAGTATGTAAGCATTCCATTTTGCTTGTTTATTGGGGTCTCGGCCATTCAATATCGCGTCGATGGGAGCTCCCGTTGTCAACAATGGTAGAGAGAGAGAGAGAACTATGTGGAGGATAAAGAAGGCTCTCGGCTGGGCCTAACTAAGCCAAAAATAAGAGCAGTGGGTTGTGTAGGCTGTATCTTGCATTTTGGACCAGAATGAGACATGAGTGAGCTAGTAATTTGGGGTCCTCATTTTGCCTTTTGGACCAGGCCACCAAATTCCTGGGGACGCCTTGCTTGCTTGGTCCCAAAAGTAATTGTTGGGCTCATGGGAATTAAAGAGATTACAAGTAGTTTTTATTGGCCAATGAGATGGGTACAATTGGAATTCGAAAAGAAAAGGAGAGCTGCAAGGAAACGACCACCACCGCGTCTTCCATTTTTCAAGGCTTACCAGATATCTAGTTAGCCTGAGGTGACTAGACAAAAGAGCATATATCTGCCCCTCTTTTTTTTAGATATGTATGAGATCATAATCAGATCAAATTATGGAAGAAAATTTATCAATCCTGCATACATTCAATAGATAAAAGACATCTGGAATATAAAGGGAACATGCTTCGGAATAAAAAAAGGACTTATGTGTTCATCACACTTTTATTCAATGCTAACAAATTACTTGGTTCCTCGCAAAAAAAAATAATGGTTGCGACAATAGCTTCGAAAGGAAGAAAGTTATGCCACACTGGACGTAGACTAACAAGTTTATTCGAACATGGAGGGACGCCATTGCGATGTGGGTTGACACTGCGTGCAGTGCGTTGTGCGGGCGTGGTCCTCATTTTGCCGGCGGCGGCGGTGGCGGCGTGGTATCCGCACCTGGAACAATCGGAGGGGCCGGTATCGGCGGAGTTGGCGTAGCCAGAAGCTTCCGAGCACCGTACGGCACCGTGGTGGCGGCAACAGCTACATGAGTACACACGTATAAGGAATGAAACTTAATGAAAACTAAAATTGCTTATATGAAACGCAGGCCACGAACGGCATCTGCACATATATAGAGAGCAAATACAAATTTGTAACAGTCCAGACCAGATGTTGTGGCAGCTTCTGTGGAACGTGGAGATGAGATGAGCACAGCAAGTAGGATGACCATCAAGAGCGACGGCTTTGATGCAGAGCCAACGCCACACATTGTCGCTATGTAGTTAAGCTAAACCTGATAAAGGCTAAAGAAGAATATGAATTGCGAGTTCGTAGAAGCACAAAGTTGCTGTGCATTTATAGGCACGGAGAAGCATCTTGGAGTGAAGAAGTTAGCCATGAGCAAATCTCGTAGAAAATATAACATGGATTGCCAACTTTCACACTCCATTTCGGAGTTAATCAACTGCAATGATTAGGTGCCTGCCATCATTTGTCTGGATTAGTCCTCTAATCTCGATGACTCCTGGGTGACTTTCATGCATACCTGCGCTGTGGCCGAGGTCCAATCTTTGGCCATCTGGCGGCGAGGCATTGGATACACGTAGCTCCAAAGATACGCCATCTGGGATGCAGATCCAGGGTCAGAGTTTTACAACAGTGCTGTTGTAAGTGGGGCAGATCCGAGGTCTTGAGAAAGAAAAAGAATGGTGCAGATCTTACCTGCGGGATACGGCCATGTTTAGGCAGCTTCGACGATACTAGGTCCCGTTTGTTTGGAGCGCCGCAAGTTTACTTTCTTTTCCCAGAATTAATTAGGCAGATTATGTTTCCAGCAAAGATATCATTTTGCATTTGTTTCTCCAAAGAAATATTTCAAATATACTGGAGATTGCAAATTAGGATGTTACAACGTCCTAGTGCTTGGATAATACTTTAATGGAAAAAGTCCATATTACTCCCCTCAAGTATAACCAAAGTCCACATAACCCCCTAAACTATCTTTTGGTTCATTTCACCCCCTAACCTATGTCAGTTGGCTTAATATACCCCCTAATACAATTTCTCTTTTTTATTTCTCCATGCACAAGTGTGTCATTATGTTCAAATTTTGCAAGATGATAGTAGACATCGTAAATCATGTCACAAAAATATAAAATAATTTTTTTATCATTATTTTCATGGGCTGAGATATTTAATAATTAAGTAAACCTTGAGATACAATATTATATTGAAAATGACGAAGAAAAATTCATGATATATTTTTCTTACATACACTTTGATATTCACTACATCCATGCAAAATTTTAAATCAAAATTCAATTTGTGCATTGAGAAATAAAAAAGACAAATTGTATGAAGGGGTGAATTGAGCCAAGTGACATAGTTTAGGGGGTGAAATGAACCAAAAGATAGTTTAGGGGGTTATGTGGACTTTGATTATACTTGAGGGGAGTAATATGGACTTTTCCCTAGAGTTTATACTAAACGCTGATGTGGTACCAATCGGCCAAATCACAGAGAGAAAAGTGTAGTTTACTCATTGAGTCTGTCTAAGCTCCTTGAAAGAAATCCTCAGATAGCTACATTCCCAGAAGACACCAAACGAACCCACACACTGCCAGCTTTTGTCCTGTTGTCCATACCTTGATTAGTACAGCGAAACAAACACATAAAACAAGGCTTAATTTTGGGGGATTAGAGGATAGGATATTGGAAAGGCTATGTCTGGTTGCTTCCTCTTGCTTTTGACTTTAACTATGATAAACCTGTCCTAAATAAACCTATATTTAGTGGCAAAATAAAGAAGTGATACCCTGGAATCCACACAAGGCCATCCTGTCAAGGAACTTCAGACGATAAAGTATGAACAGCATGGCACTAAAGTAAAAGGTGAAAGAAACTTAGCTTTCATCTGGTGTGAGAGGGAGAAGGAAACAATGGCTATGAGAGTGATATGGATGTTGATCTGATTCTTTCCTTGTTCTAAGAAATTTGCTGATTCGATACAAGAGAATACTTTACCAAGCTGCTAGTTACATCTAAAGATGATAATCACAAAGTTGTCATTATGTAAATGTAAAGTAAAAAACTAGTAAAGGCAATATATTCTGGGTGTGAATTCCTGGAAAAGCCAAATATTCTTCCAGGACCACACATCAAGGAAGGTGCACCATCCTTGTCTTCTTCACAAGCTGCTAGCCACCAGCTTGTTACTGAAGCGAGCCAGGGTCACAAAGGCTGCCGCCAAGAAGAAATGATATAGCACTACTGTATTATATATATATATATATATATATGCTCTCGAAATTATGCTCTCGATCTGCTGCTGGTGGTTGGTTGTGGTCGATTACATTACTTTTCCTTACTCAAGTCAAGTTAGCGATTATAGTGTTATTAAGACAAAAGTTATCGAGCTGGATCAATATATAATATTATGGAAAAAGTCCATATTACTCCCCTCAAGTATAACCAAAGTCCACATAACCCCCTAAACTATCTTTTGGTTCATTTCACCCCCTAACCTATGTCAGTTGGCTTAATATACCCCCTAATACAATTTCTCTTTTTTATTTCTCCATGCACAAGTGTGTCATTATGTTCAAATTTTGCAAGATGATAGTAGACATCGTAAATCATGTCACAAAAATATAAAATATTTTTTTATCATTATTTTCATGGGCTGAGATATTTAATAATTAAGTAAACCTTGAGATACAATATTATATTGAAAATGACGAAGAAAAATTCATGATATATTTTTCTTACATACACTTTGATATTCACTACATCCATGCAAAATTTTAAATCAAAATTCAATTTGTGCATTGAGAAATAAAAAAGACAAATTGTATGAAGGGGTGAATTGAGCCAAGTGACATAGTTTAGGGGGTGAAATGAACCAAAAGATAGTTTAGGGGGTTATGTGGACTTTGATTATACTTGAGGGGAGTAATATGGACTTTTCCCTACTTTAATATAAACCCGTCACGTTACAGTAACTAATATGGATTTAGTGTTGTACAGATCGGCATATCTTTTCAGGTGAGCGACAAATAAAAAGGTGACATGAATTAGCTAGGGTATTCTGAATCAGAGAATTCCTTCACTTGCATCTAATAAAATCAATTTGTTGTGTCCCCGTCATGGAAAAAAATTCGTTTCCTTGTTGCTTTGTATCCTATCATATACTGTTGTCTCGGAGTTAAGTCAAACAACAATATCATCTTAAGGTGTTAGTTCATTGTAAAGATCAGAATTAGTTATAGGGGAAAATAGTCGGTGAAAACCCCATATTCGGTTGAATAATGACAACCCCCTCGAAATCCTACATAGAAATTTGGAAAAAAAATGAAACTTGGCATACATATAGAGGACATGATGCGACACATACACACAAAATTTGAGACCCAAATTCAACTTTTATGAAAAGATACAAAAATAACAAATCATGAAGAAAAAGGAGGAATGGGACAAAACAGTGACATATTTTTTCAAATTTTGTGTGCATAAAAGTTTGTACATTATTTTTGTCTCTTTTATCATGATTTGTTGTTTTTGTATCTTTTTATAAGAGTTGAATTTTGGTATCAAATTTTATGTGCATGTGTCTCACCATGTCGTCCACGCGTATGCCAAGTTTCATAATTTTTCAAAACTTCCAAGCAAGATTTTCGAGAGGGTTTTCACGATTTCACTGAATATGGGGTTTCCACCAAATATTTTCCATAGTTATAGCGGTAAAATAAAGCTCACTGACCCCAGAGCATTATTTTGGACAAAGTCCATTACTCCTCTCAAGTATATAATGTTTTGATAACCCCTAAACTAATCCTTGGTTTACTTAACTCAACTCTTTCTGTCAACCAAATTCGGTTTTGCTGATATGGATAGAGGAGACGGTGGTTTTGATGATTAAGCATGACTCGGCATGATGACGTGTAACTGGCCTGCATCGCAAGTGCATCTCCCCCTCCAACTCGCATGCGGCGGCTCGGTGAATCAAGGGAGGTGCTAATACCAGATTAGTAAATGCTTGAGTTGATCTGCGCAGGCATCGTCGGCAAGGTGCGTACCCGTGTCCTCTAGGACTGTTTAAAAATTTGATTGATGATGTACTTTCTCCATTCACAAATAGATGTCATTTTAGATTTTTTAGTTTTTTCAAATTACATGCCATTTTTACTTTCTAATGCATCTTTCTCTCTTATCAATACATCTCTATCTCTATCTCTCTACTCTTTGATTTTCGTGCACTCATTTTCTTCACTTTTCCTTATTTCTCGTGCCCGAACTAGAATGACATCTATTTCTGGATAGAGGGATTATTTCACCTACCCTCTAGGGCGAAATGACCATGCCCATAGGAGAAAGATCAGGTGTTACAAAAAGCTTTACGTGTTAACAATATTGGTAACTCATAGTTTTTGCTACTTGTCAGTAAGATTAATCGTAATTCATAGTTTTCTTTAGAGCTACGTGTCATCTTTTTAGACGGTTTTGGAAGTAGAGTGTCCACTTTTAGACGGTTTTGGAGTTTGGGCTTAAAACTTAGACTTTAAGAAAAGTTTGAGGGAGTAAAATGGACTTATCTCTTTTAGAAATGATTCTACTTATGATCATTGTGTGTATTTTCTTTCATATCAGGATTCATGTACTAGTTCCACACATATTGCCTGATAGATTTTACTTGGAAGGCCAATTCAGGTTTATGGCTGGTTTTTAAATTTGATCCGTGTGACATGTACTGGCACGCATTGAGGGATATAATGTTACTGATTGAACTTAGAGGATGACCTAGGATCATTGCCACATCTGGAATGGATGTCTCTGCTTGGTTAATATGTTTCAAAAAGAACCAGGTAACAAGATGCCAGGAAGGCCATAAAAAGGAGAGAACCAGGTGAAGCAAACGCAACAACAATGTCCAAACTAGGCACTAAAGGGATATGTACCAGGTGCAAGAAAATTAACCACTACAATATTACGAGATGTCACATGGCAAAGGCTGCTGCACAAAAAGGATATCCTAATAGGAAAGTAACCTACCTTTGGGATTTCACAGACAATGTCGTGAGTGAAGCCTTATCAACATTTTCCCATAGCTTTACTATTAGTAAGATAACATTTTGTTTCCTTTTATTTTACAGAAGCCTAACCTTCCCTCTCAACATCAACCAGAAAAATAAAAAAAACACAATCAAAGCGTGATGATTGAAAACCAGATGGTTACGCCAATACTGTTACAGCAGCCTAACTTTCGGTCTCAGCAGCATCAACAAGAAAAAAAGAACACTAACAAAGAGATGGTTGAAAACGAGATGGTTACGCTAATATACTGTAATACATCATTTCTTCATCTCCAAAATGGTTTCTGCAAGTGAAACAATCTCATCAAGAAGCTGCAAATCGGAGAGTTGTCACGTCACCAGATAAGAAACACCAAGGGAACTGAAACCAACTAGACAATGTCATTGAGGGCTTAATGATCGAGCTAAATAGTTTAGGGGAGTAAATTGAACTAATACTTTGTTTAGGGGGGTAAATTGGCAAAATGAATAGCGAGGGTAGTAAAAATGACTCCTTCCTTATTTATTTCCATACTATGTGCGCTCTCAAACTACTTGCAACAGTTATTGAAACCACCAATAGCACCAAAACTTTTAAGGATAGGGGGTGAGATATGCAATCTGCTGAAGAGGTTCTATTGCTCATTTTGTCAGGTTTCAGAAAAGGGGATGGGATAAGAAAACTGTACGAGATGCTCTAAGAGAGTACATCTTCTCTGTCAATGAAAGGAGTACAGTCTGATGGTGTTCTGGGTTCGGAAGAACAGGAGAGCAGCAAGGAAACGAACCACCATGTCCTCCACTTGTCAAGTTTTTTTTTCCTAAGAGGAGGAGAAAAGTGAAGCCTCTTACCATGTAATAGGATAGTTTATCTTGTTGGGTTAAGAGGACTTCCGCTTTTGGTACTTGTGTTTTATTTCAAGACTTTGCTGTTAACTTTAGCTTAGCTCGCTCTTTCTTTCTTTGTTGAACTGGATATTGTTAGCTGGGCGTTCCAGCGGTACACTGTTGCTTTCTTAAAGCAGGGTTATCCTATGGTCTAGAACTGGTCAAGGTTTACCCAGATATCTTGGTACTCTGAGCCGGCACAACAGCCAAGTGTTCCTTCTTTTTTATATGTATTAGTTCTAATGCATGTACGACACGTACATGTCCAAAACGTTCAATTATAAACACAAGCACTGAATTAAAGTCAAGGCTATGCATAGATAATAGATGAGTTAGATTATCAATAATGAGCATTTGACGATCATGTTGACATATTCACCAAAATCAAAATTTGTTTGTCTTGAGTTCACACATTCTTCACAAATCATACACAATTTCAAACCTAAAAAGTTTTTCTTATATTGCGTAAACTTTATTATCAAAGATTTTTTACATGAAACTTACGGGATACAAATTGTGACAAGCTATAGGTCTAGTAACGGCACTCAAGTTATCACAGATACTAATATAGGTTTTATTATAGAGCAGAAATAACTGAAGATCAACGAATGTCCCTGATGTGAAATGGATCACGAGAAAACAAATATATCTTCCCGTGTTTGTTTCCAGTCAGAAGTTTTGCGATCCAATTATCCTGAGTCTTTATTTATACCTTTGTGAATGCGTAGATCTGTACTTCCCGTAGGCAGCACCATGTCTACACTGTCACCATGACCATAACTTTTTCAGACAATGCTTACGAGATGAAACTGATTCTCATATCACAACCTGATTAAGAAAAAAGCAAAGGAAAAAATGAGACACAAAAAACCTAATGTGCACAATTGCACAAGCACCACCACACCGTTCTCATATTTTTTATATTGCAAGGAATTATTGGTCAGGGTAATTTGTCTCTAAATAATTCTCAACTTACGAAACCAGTGAGAAAACTATACACAATAATTAGTAGCTGACCTCTGGTTTTCAATTTCATAATGAGCAAGACGGGTTTGTATTTCTGAAGTAGTTTTCTGAAGTCACATTCCGCATCTGTGATAATTAACACTCACAATGCATTTGTTTATTTTTCTATACATTATACTGCCATGCTCAAATTAACACCACAGATTTGTATTTAAGAAGGAACCCTGCCCAAAATAAACTTCCTCTAGTCAAGCATAAATCAAAGAACTGATGCATTGAGCCAAAATCAGAATCCATGCATATACATTAGAAAAATCCAACACTATCAGCTTAGTTCGAATTATCATATTCTCTCATACATTTAATTGAGGCTCTTAATCAAAAGAAGAGCACCATAAGATCATGCCTCGTCCTATATAATACCAAGAGACAGTAATTCAACAGACGATTTGTATTTGCTTTCCCAAAGAATGGCATAACGTTCCCATCTCCCCTTGATCTATGATAAAACTGAATTCATATTCCTTTGTATTTCACTTCTAAAATCTAATCCATAGACCATCATAGTTCAAACAAAAACCGTTCCAATGGGAGAGAGGAGAATAACTTTGAAATGCTGTGCCTGGCCACCGATCATCGCAGTTATGCTTGGCTCCTTGATGAATCTACAGTACAGAGTTATGGAAAGATTTTTCATGCCCTGGAGTGAACAAGGTGCCCTTAATCTCATTTGATGCTGGGAGCAGCTGAGTTTTATATCTACCAAATGCCTGGGCTCGTTGCTGAATTCAGTGGAATAAAAGAAACATTTGTCATGCCATGGTAAAAGAGAACAAGATGACTTTATTCATTTGATGGTTACGGCACCTCGGCTGTGTCCTCCAAATCTAACTGAGATTAAAAACAAAGAACTAAGGAGTCAGGCCAAATAAAAACGAAAACAACATATATGAAAATAAAGTTGTTCATTAAGTAGCGCCACTGATGGGGAAGAGGGAGGGAATCAAAACCTTGACAGCCGGCACCCAGTTCTTTTCCTAGTACATGTCCTCTTTTATCATCAAGTTCAGCATAGTGCAATACAATACACCCAGTTCTCATCTAGCTCCCCTGAACAACACAGATCATTTCGATCCTAATCTAATTCGAAACCGATCGCAAATTAAGGGAGACAGAGGGACGTTACTGTCGTACCCCATTTCTGAAGTACTTAGTGCTTACCGTATCAGTCCCTGGATCAGTAGCTGATACGACACTTTCACAGAATGCTTCACAGCTGCATACTATTTATTATAGTACCAAGTCTCATACAAGCCCTTATTTTACATAAAGGTCTTATA
>LAPY01002105.1:12144-25208 GCA_000970635.1 Eragrostis tef | reverse complement strand
CAGCCATGTCGTCGGTTGTCGCTGCTCGCTGCGCTCACCGCTGGCGCCTCTTCTTCAATGGCGCTTGCACAGCCGCATAGATACCTCCATCCCTACTCGCCGCAGCGTCCGAAGCCATCACTGTGGGTAATGTTACTACTCGATTGGCCCTCCCTTGGCATAAAGTCATGCTCCGCCACTGTTTGCCTCTACCAAACTCCACAGAATAGCATCTTCCCCAGAGAACTCTAACAATGTGGATAGGCTTGGGAAGGTACCATTATTGAACACATAGTAATTATTGTGATGTTTCCATAACATCCAAGCTCCTAGGAGGGAATTGAGAACTTGTTATGTGATGACTTTGAAATAATGAAGTTATTTTCTCCTGTTGCCTTAGATCCCAGATACTGAAGAAGAGAACAGCTCTGATGCAGTTCTCCTGCACCTATGATAAATGCAGGGAGAAATTAGCTTTGGACACCTCCTATACCAACTAACAACATTTTTAGAATGAAAATCTGATCATTAGGTGACTAACGGAGCTGCCAAATTCTTCTTCCTCAGCGTCGTCACGTGTCTCATGTCTCTTGCATAAGATCGTCTTCGTCCCCTTCAGCTACTACCTACAGAAGAGGTATACAGATGCAAAGACAGAGGGCATAAAAGACAGGTCTGCTGTCGTGATATGCTTGCATGACAGTAACCAACTGCATCTGCGTGCAATCGTTTCCTGTTTTCGCACATCACCTTTCTTCAATGGCGATACACCATATTCCAGGATCAAGGTTCAATCCATCTCAAGTTCTCTGCTAATTTTGCCATTGTGATGATTGAAAGCTCATACTTATTAAAACTGCAGGATTGATGCTGAAATCAACTTTTTCATGCATGGTTAATATAATTTTGCATGGACTGCTCTTTATACTTCAAAGAAACATTGAGACACAAGCATGTGGAAAATCCTGAATGTCACTGGAGTTGCCTGTAGATATAAGCTATGTTAGAGTCACTATGAACGCAATATGTATCAGATCGACTAGCATTCAAGAACAAAATTAGTTGTTAAATATGCTAGGTACAGTGCGCTGATAAGGAATTCGCTAAACCTTCTGGTGGTGCTGAACTCCAAGCAACGATGGGGGTGTTCAAAGCCACTTTTTACATGGGATTTGTAAACTTGTACAGGGCTATTTGCAGGAGCTGGACTGTAAAGCAGCTGGAGTATGTGCCAACTGTGAAGAGCTCTTGATGTATAGCCAAATGGATCGACGACGCTATATCAGGACCATGGACAGTTGATGAAGATCAATGTCCTTGGACAGTGGAGCACCGTGAAAGGCTGGGAGAGACCAACAATTTACATGCCGCAAGCAAATGATGAATGGAGGTGTTTTGTGTATATGGTGTATATATGCTAGACCAAACAAGATACTATAGCTTCCTGGAAAACCCTTGAGGTATTGAATCTGAGCAATGGGGTAGAGTTCTCGGTTCACAAGAAATAAGCATGGATATCATGAAGATTTTCTGTTTACTGCAGCTGGTAGCCATTCAAATATTAAAAAGAACTGTTTTGAGTCATCTTTGTTCAAATATAATAGGAATAGATGTGCCACAAAATCGGTGATTTTAACACATTCAATTGTGTAACGTGTATAATGATATGTCTCAGCTGCTATAGAGCTGTTGATTTCAAGTTGCTAATTATGTGCTTTCTGATTTATATGTGGAAGTTACTCTTGAGTTGCCACCATCTGTATGTGTACATTGCCATAAACTGAATAGGTCATTCTCATGTGTAAGATTCCAATACTCCATGCTGCATGAAATATTATTTTTCCTTTATTTTTCATTCTTTTCTTAGTGTACATTTTGCCAAGTGTTTTCCGGCACTCGGTAAAATCTATGCCGAGTGTTTTCCAGCACTCGGAAAACTCTATGCCGGGTGTCCGACAATAAAACCCGACAAAGAGCTCTTTGTACTCGGCAAACCTTTTGCCGAGTGTATTTTGGCCCATAGTGATATTGATTTGATATTCCCTTCTTCTTTTTATAGGCTTCAGCGATACCGTACAAGAATTTGCTACAACAGTTACCTCAAAAAGAACACTTTCCCTTGGCTATCTACCACAAAAGTTCAGATGTCCCAAATCCTGGTGCATTGACATCAACCGTGGAGGTTGATGATATAATATTTGAGGGAGAACCAGCACGCCATAAAAATCAAGCAGAGATGAATGCTACAAAGGTTGTTATTCAATATCTCAATTGCAGTAAGTGGTTGAACCGAAAAACTTACCTTTATGCAAGTAATGATTCTAATGAAATCAAGGGTCAATTTTTATGTGTTTTTTCTCTTCATTGAAGCTTTTCTCTCTATCCAAATCCAGGTGCCGCGTAGGCACATTGAAGCAACCAAAAGGATAGCTTGTGTGCTTAGTATATGTCTCATCATCTGAACTATCTGTTGGCATTTAGTTTTAGTTGTGAGTTGGCAGACGAAAGTGCTGCAAACATTGTAATAATCAGGCTATGTATTGCCTTTGTGGAGACTCGTTTAACACTGTGTGTGTGTGTGTGTGTACTGACTTACTGCTATCAAGGATTGTCTGGGGGTTCCTGCTGCACTAGACACTCCTCCACACTTCATAACCTTCTTGGATTCAAGTGCTATCCATTTTGTTTCAGTTTTCGTGACTTAATTCTAGACATGAACTAATGTTTGATGCATATCATAGCTCGTTCAGTATTCTTACTTTTATTAATATTAGCTGGTACTGTTGACAAAATACTAGCTAGTACTCTTGGGTACGTAGTTTAGGGATTCTTGTTTGTTGGTTAATTGTTAGCTAGTATTCTTGAGCTTTGATCTCCCATCTCTGAGCGCTCCCCACCTCGCAACAAAATGATGCCTGCGACGAGTAAAAAAGAATATGCATTTAATTAACCGAACCGAATGTCATGATAGTGTCCACGCCACACCATCCAAACTTACCAGTTATTGTGTTCATGCCACTAGGTAGGTTTTTCACTGTTATTGCATTTGCGTGTTTATTTATTCATTATGTCATTTCTTTTACTTTTTTTTATTGCAGCTATTCAACTTGATCCTAAGAGTCGATTGAATAAATTGTCAGGCAACAGGCAGTCAGCTGCCTTCCTATATATCACACTATTTATGAAGGTATGGTTCAGTCACTTTGGTTCAAGTCCATAGTGACTGTAGATCAGCAAACTTTCATGAGTCCACCTTACTATCGCACATCGAAGGAGGCTCAAGCTTCTGCTGCAAACGTCCCTTTGATGCTCTTGGCACAATATAGGTTCCAACGATCCTGTACAAGAACTTGCTACAAGAGTTAGCTCAAAAAAGAATGCTTGCCCTTGCCTATCTACCATACAAGTTCAGGTGTCCCAAATCCTGGTGCATTCACATCAACCGTGGAGTTTGACAATACAATATTTGAGGGAGAACCAGCACGCAATAAAAAAAGCAGAGATGAATGCTACAAAGGTTGTTATTCAGCATCTCAATGCAATAAGTGGTTGAACCGAAAAACTTACCTTTATGCAAGTAATGATTCGAATGAAATCAAGGGTCGATTTTTATGTGTTTTTCTCTTCATTAAAGCTTCTCTCTCTGTCAAATCCAGGTGCCGCGTAGGCACATTGAAGCAACCAAAAGGATAGCTTGTGTGCTTAATATATGTCTCATCATCTGAACTATCTGTTGGCATTTACTTTTAGTTGTGACTTGGCAGACGGTGGCTATGTATAGCACTTGTGGAGACTCGTTTAACATTGTGTGTGTGTGTGTATGTGTGTGTGTCACGTTAGAAAACACGATGTCATTGAGATGAGGCCTTCAACATGGATGCATGACTTTTGTCATACGTTGTCCAATAATTTTACATAGAGAACTGACTGACATGCTATCAACGGCTATCTGGGGGGTTCCCGCTGCATTTGACACTCCTACACAGTTCAATATATTGAAGTTTGAACCATGAACTAACCTTCTTTGATTCAGGTGCTCTCTGTTCTGTTTCAGTTTTTGTGACATTGCCAGGCATGCACTAATGTTTGATACATATCATAGCTCGTTCATTTTTTCTTAGTTTTATTACCATAATTTTCTTGAAAAACAACTTTTTCTTGAACACGTAGGAGAGTTACTTCATCGCACTGATAGAATGTCTACAAACACCACTAAGACATCCTAAAAGACAAAAATTACATTTACGCCAGTTTACAAGTAAAAGATTACCCGAGTTCAAACTAATACATAGAATTTAGGTTGGGCCCAGGATACGTAGTAAGTTCAGATAAGCCTTTTGCCTCTACTAGCAATTGCTCGTGCGTTGCTACGGGAGTAAAAAGTTTGAAGTGCCTATAAAGTGCTCCTTTGTTCTCACTTAGATGTGGAGTGATATTAAAAGTCTTATGACCCAAAAACATAAAGTTCAGAGCCACGAGAAGAAATAAATCAAGTTAATCCGGCCTGCTATCATGGTTTTTTCTCATACAGTGCAAGAGTCAAAGTTAATCCTTCAGAAAAGAAAAATTCCCTCGAGGGCTTTGCATGCACAAATAGGTTTATTTTTATGGGCTCGCTCTATCAGTTTTATGATGGTTCAAAGTCTGCTACTGAACTCATCACCTTTCTATAGCCATTTTTTAAGCTCAAATGTAGAATTTTAAGTACAATGCACATATAGTTTGATGAATATAATCCACTTAGACTTGTTCGAGATGAAAATTCCAATATAGTGTACTATATCAAATGGCCTCTCTCGAGTTGTCTTCCGATTAATGAAAGCTTCAATCTGACTATCTCCTTTGATGGCTTCCTGCGTGGCTGAAGTTGGCAGATTTTTGGATTAAAAAATAAGAAGCTGGCGGATTTGCAGGGCATCGTGGCGAAAAACGGAAAAAAGAAAGAAGGAAAAACAGTGCCGAATCGAGATTCGAACATACCTATGCCAAATCGACACGAATTCAAAGTCTTGGCAGGACGAAAAACGAAAGAAGGTTGGACGATCTCTTTCAGCCTTTTTAAGTAGTAGTAGAGACTAAAGTCCACAGACGAGCATCTTCCTCAGCGAGCACTAAAAACAATCGATAGGCTTGGGAAGGTACCATGGAACAGATATTAATTTTTGTGATGTTTCCAAGCTCCTAGAATTCTGAGGGAATTGAGAACTTATTTCGTGATGATTTTGGAAGAATGATTTTATTTTCCTCAATTTCTTTTGGTCCCTGGTATTGAAATAATGTTTTTTAAAAAATAAAACTCTAGACATCCAGGTATCAGTATCCATTTTGGATCTGTTTGGTTTTATTTTCAGGCACGCTGCAACATAGCTGTTATATGGATCGATTGCTGCGGACATCAGCGTACTTTATTATTATTTCAACATACCTATGTTACTTTCTCTGGTATTTCTCGAAACTATCGTATGCATATGGAATCGTTGTTTATTTCAACAATACCTGTGTCCATGGTGTTCATGAAGTAGTACAGCATACTGTTTGTTGTTCATGAAGTGAAGCCGTTATTTGTGTTGGATGATGGCAGCCTAGTCATTTACAGTAGATCAACCGGACTGCTGCTCTTATATAATCCAGAAACCAACGCCTTTGCAGAAGCGCAGATGGCACGTCTTGATTCAGTTAATTAGCATGTTCACAGGAAGTTTGATAAGTTTACAAGGGGGTGAGATGTTGTAGATCCTGTTGTATTCATTCTCCTAGCTATTGAAACTGAACTTTGTATAATGATGGCTGGTGTTAGCCAACATACTTCTATTTTCCTTAAACTACGTAATGTGCTATTGTGTAATAATATTTACTTCGGATTTGACTATGTTGATATGAAATGGTATATCCGTATATGTTGCTGCAGCAAATAAGTTGCTCGCCGTGTTTCCCTGTTGTGACCTATCAGATGTCATGTGATTTGCAAAAATTCTGTGTATCTTATAATTGGGGAAAAAAATTAAATCGTGAATGCACGCCTTTCGAGGCTCAATTCTTTTACAATGTGTGTGTGTGTGTGTGTGTGAACACCACAGTACAGAATTAAAAACCCATTCGAACCTGTCAGGACAAAATTTGTGAAGTTGTAAACCATGTCACGGCAACAAATCATAGTACTAGCTAGTTAATCAGCCTATTGCATAATCCAAGCTCGCTACCGAACCTGCATCTAACCTGTACTGAAAGTATCTGTCTGGACATATTTATTTGTTGGAAGAAAATTAGACCAAAATTTTATTTAGGGGTTTAAGTGAACAACGAAAATACTTGAGAATAGACGACGGAGGCGTCCGTCCCTTGTTACTTTTGTTTCTAGCGCGCATATGTTGGGACGCTTCCATTAACCCGACCTCCACACAAGGGAGGGGGGTCTTGCAGTCTAAGGACTCGCCTTAACACATGGGAGGAGAACTCCTTTGAAAGTCAAGAAACATCGACTACTTAGAGACTTGTCTCTATACACAAGGGAGGAACATAAGTCCTCCAAAGATAAAATGCCAATCCATTGCGGCGAGGCCCGACCACATGGAGTCATGGCATAGGAAGTTTCGCACTTTACAATGAGGGTATGCCACTCACAAGGGAAGATGTCCTCCGAGCAATCACCTCCATCTTCGGTGGCAAACCTAATGTCTCCAAAGACATCTCCTCTGGAAAAATGAAGTCCCAGAGGAAGAGCTCCTCTGGAAGAAACAAATCATGAACGAAGAGTTCCTTCACAAGAAAAAGTCCTTCTCGGAAGTGAAAGAGGACTTTGGCGGACCGAATTTCCCCAAATAGCAAAGTCCCAAAGGAAGATCTTCAGAAAGAAAGGAAAGTCCCGGAGGAGGAAGCCCTCCGGATGGTCAAGTGCTTCCTGAAAGTGGAAGAGAAATTCGGTGGACCGAAGTTCCCCCAATGAAGAAGTCCCGGAGGAAGATCCCCAGAAGAAAGGAAAGTACCGGAGGGAGAAGCACTTGACCATAAGTTCCCCGAAGGAAGATTCCTACCCGTAAGTGAAAGATGCCTTTGGTGGAACATATATAGTTCCCCAAACTAAGAGGCGAAGGCCCGGAAGACGAGCTCCTCCGGAAGAAAGCAACCATGGAGGAAGATCCAATATCGAAAGCGAAAGACGCCTTTGGTGGAACATAGTTCCCCAAACGAAGAGGGGAAGGCCCGGAGGAAGACCTCCTCCAGAAGAAAGCAATCATGGAAGAAGATCCCTTATCGAAAGTGAAAGATGCCTTTGGTGGAACATAGTTCCCCAAACAAAGAAGTGAAGGCCCGTTGGAAGAGCTTCTCTGGAAAAACCCTACAAAAATTTCTTACGAACGAGCAAGTGAAGAAAAAGAAACTTCCGAGACATTCTTCCGTAGGAGGAAGCGAAGAAAACAAACCCTTCGAAACTTGTCCGGGAAGAGGGAGTGAAGTTGAAGAGACTTCCAAAAGATTCTCCCGGAGGAGGAAGAAAACATGAAAAACCTTCCGGAACTCTCGTCCGAAAGATGAAGAGAAGACGATGAACCCTCTGGAACATCTCCTGGAACAGGTAGCGAAGTTGATGAGACTTCCGAATGATTGTTGAATGACGAAGCAAGTCCTGGAGGAAAAGCCTCTCTGGAAGAACCTTCCGAAAATTTCTTTTGGAGGAGAAAGTGAAGAAAAAGAAACTTCTAGAACATTCTTTCGAAAAAGGAATCGAGGACGACGAACCATCCTGGAAAAGGCAGCGAAGTTGAAGAAACTTCCGAAAGATTCTCTCGGAGGAGGAAGAAAACATGAAGAACCTTCCAGAACTCTCTTCCGGAAGATGAAGACAAGATGAATATTTTGAAACGTCCTCGAAGGAAGGGGAAGTCAAGATGAAATTTTTGAAAGATTCTCCCAGAGGAGGAAGCGAAGTGGAAGAACCTTTCTTTCGGAGGAGGAAATCAAGATGAAGAACCTTTCAGAACATTCTCTCGGAAAAGGAAGAAGATGGAACTGAAGCTACTATGGACCCTTAAGCGCATTCTTTTCTCCGATCCGTCTTTTTTCCCACTGGGTTTTTTGGGACGGAGTTTTTAATGAGGCGCAGTACTTGTCATCTGTAGGCCCCTCGTGTCTTCTGAGCCTCGTGTCATCTGTAGCCTGTTGTCGGGAAAGGCATAATGTATGCACCCCTCCAACCTCATGGGCTCAACAACCTTAGATTCAGCATATGTATACTTTAAGCTCAATATTAAGCTCAAGGGCAATCATATAATATTTGTATCCTACCAAGGGTAGAAGAGGGATTTTCCTCTTGTCCCTTTCTATAAATACAAGGACCCAAGAGGTCACAAGGAAGGCAGGCTCATTACACTCAATCTCACTCTCTCATTATACTTGTGTAACTACAACAGTTGGAGTCGTTCGTGGGGACCGGTACAAAAAGCCGCATTGGATTGAGAGTAGGAAGTGAGTGGAAATTGCCAGAGGCTACCTTCGAAGTTGTCCAGCTCACCTCCGGCAGTCGGAGGCTACCTTCGGAGCATTTCGAGCCAACATCGACCCAAGAGGAGTCCCAAAGACCGAAGCTTCGCCCCAGCCCAAAGGTCGGCCTCGATGGATCGTCCTCGGCCTGAAAGCCGAGACGTCACGAAGACCCTGGAGGCCAGCCCGAAAGTTTGTCACACGTCCTGAAGGCCAGCCAAACGTCATCACCGGCCCAAAGGTCATGCGCAGGCTGAAGCTTCGCCCCGGTCCGAAGGTACACCGGCTTGGAGGTCCGGTCCAAGGACACGAGGTTCGTCGAAGCCTTGTGCTCGCCTTCGAAGGTCACAGCCCGGAGCTTCTTCCAAGTCCTGGAAGAAACTCCTGGTCTCATTCGACTCGAGCGAAACTCATGGGCCGAAGCCCACCTCAGGTGAAATACCCAACCGAAACCTTTATTTCTAGAAAACAAAAATTGCTGTGGACAGGAATCGAGCAAATGTCGTGCTGTTTTCTTTTATGACTTTGGCACAGGCTAGAGCTACCATGCCGCTCTTGATTTGATACTTACATGCTTTGGCACGTTGATCTATTTAATCATTGCTTGAGCCTGCCTAGCCTATGTAGCATGTTTACCTTTCTATGATGGTTTTCCGAAGTGCAACGGTGGTTGCCTATCGGCTGCATATCCCTTTTACGCAGTGATCTAAGTAGGCTAGTTTGTGTGCTTCATACTAGCATTCAGTTTTAGCATCTGTCAAGTACATGAAACATGCACTTTAACCTGCACGCTTGAATTTTACCATGTTTAATTTTTGTACAGATAACGTCTGACACTAGTACACGTATGTTCGTGGAGCCACATGTATGTTGTCTGCTAGTATACGCTCGCCCTTTTCATGCTTAAGTATGTTTTTGCAAATCTTGCTTACGCATAATCAGTAGCTATGTTGTGGCTAGCCATCACATTGAAGACAAGATGAATATTCCGAAATGTCCTCTCGGAAGAGGAAGTCAAGATGAAGAAATTTTTGAAAGATTCACCCAGAGGAGGAAGCGAAGTGGAAGAACCTTCTGCAAGTTTCTTTCTGAGAAGGAAGTCAAGATGAAGAACCTTTCGAAACATTCTCTCGGAAGAGGAAGAACATGGAACCGAAGCTACAATGGACCCCTAAGCGCACTCTTTTCTCCGATCCACCTTTTTTCCCACTGGGTTTTAAGGAACGGAGATTTTAATGAGGCGCGTCACCACTATGGGTGTCCAATCAAAAGCTCCTAGCCATGAGGGACCAGTGATGCGGGGTGTTTGCCCGATCTTCTCGCCGTAGGATCTAAAGATAACTTGACCCGTGCAACCTGACGAACCGATGCACCAACAGCTGCTAGAACAGCCACCTGTGACAAATGATTTCGCCCAACCACACGATTTGGTCGATGCCTAACCTGAACCACACAAGGTAGAGGCAATGCTCTTGCAAATCATAAGGAAACACAAGAACAAGTGGTAGAGAAATCACCCAATCCTTAAGGGGGCAGCAATAGCACAACCCTAAGGACAAGAGCACTTGGCTTCCCTATTTTCTTTATCTCAAATTCGTGGTAGGGTTTCCACCAGGAGTACAAGTGCTATTTATACTAGGCACATCCCTCCTAGTTGGGCTGGGGGCCTTCCAAACAAGCCCAGGTCCAAAAGTCGTGGGCCTGGCCTTTCAAACAAGACCAGGTCTGAAAGTCATGGGCCTGGAGCAGCCTCTACTAAAATGTACATAACTCTCTGACAGAGCATCAATGGACTTGCCGTTTATTACATCTAAAAGTAGACTTGATAAGATTTCTATCTATATATAACACTTGGGGTGAAACCTCTCAGAATGATACAGAACTCGACGTGAAGTTGAACACCAGAATCTGGATACCAGCACGTCGACCCCCATCTTGCTCCCCTTGGACTTCAAGTGGCTGATCCATCCTTGACATGTGCTTCAAACCTGAGAATAAGTAATGAACCTCCATTAGGTAGTACATGGTTCTTAGGAGAGACATGTTCACAATCATTAAGGAAAAGATTCACCTCATGTTCGTTTGTTGCATCTGAAAGTAGACTTGATAAGCTTTCTATCCATATATAACACTTGGGGTGAAACCTCTCAGAATGATACAGAACTCGACGTGAAGTTGAACACCAGAATCTGGATACCAGCACGTCGACCCCCATCTTGCTCCCCTTGGACTTCAAGTGGCTGATCCGTTCTTGACATGTGCTTCAAACCTGAGAATAAGTAATGAACCTCCATTAGGTAGTACATGGTTCTTAGGAGAGACATGTTCACAATCATTACGGAAAAGATTCACCTCATGTTGTAGTTGTTTCTTTCTTGCCCGAGTCAATGGCCCCTTGTAGCCAATAGCGTCTGACTCAGTATGTTCTTCATTGATCAATGGGTGTTCATGAGGGATGCCCTCATCATCCTCCCCTTCATGAAAAGAAGTTGACCTCGACTCTAACTCTTCGTTTCCCAAGAAAGGAGACAAATCAGCAACATTGAACGTGTTGCTCACCGCATAATCATCCTCCGGAAGCTCAATCTTGTAGGCATTATCATTTATCCTTGGAAGGACCTTGAATGGAGTCCTTCCAGAGATGCACCCAAACAAGATCACCAGGGTTAAAGATCATCTTCTTGCGGTTCTTGTTTGCTTTCATAGCATAGTACTCAGATTTCTTCTCGATCTCTTGCTTGGTCTTTATGTGGATCTTCTTCACATATTCAGCCCTCTTAGAGGCCTCCATATCAGCACGCTCGGTGTGTGGAAGTGGCAGCAAATCGAGTAGTGTAATTGGTTTGAAACCATACACAACCTCGAACGGACACATCTGGGTGGTAGAGTGGACTGCCCGGTTGTATGCAAACTCAACATGGGGCAAGCAATCCTCCCACTCCTTGAGATTCTTCTTGATCATTGTCCGCAGCAGCATGGACAATGTGCGATTCACCACCTCCATTTACCCATCAGTTTGTGGGTCCCTAAAAAGTCTTCCAAAGTAGCTCATGAACTTCACATCACGGTCTGAAACAATGGTCTTGGGAACACCATGTAGCCTTTCAGTTTCCCTTGAAAACATGTCAGCTACATGCGATGCATCGTCACTTTTATGACAAGGGATAAAATGTGCCATTTTGGAGAACCTATCCACTACAACAAAAACTGAATCCCTCCCCTTCTTAGTTCTTGGTAATCCTAAAATAAAATCCATGCTAATGTCTTACCAAGGGTCATTTGGGACAGAGAGTGGGGTGTACAAACCGTGGGGGTTCAGTTTTGATTTGGCCTTGTGACAAGTGATACATCGCTGCACCAACCTCTCAACGTCACGTCTCATCTTCAGCCAATAAAAGTAATCACTCAGCAGCAAGTAGGTCTTTTCCCTTCCAAAGTGACCCATCAATCCTCCTATGTGTGATTCCTGTAATAAAAGTAAACGAATGGACGAATCTGGGACACACAACTTGTTAGCTCGAAACAAGAAACCATCATGCACATGGTACTTGTCCTATCCCTTCCAACCTTAAAGTATGGTTCTGCAAAATCAAGGTCAGCAGCACATTATTCCTTCATACTCTCTAGTCCTGGGGCCTTGATCTCTAATTGATTAAGAAAAACACTATGATCAGCAACAACATTTTCTTTTCCTTTCTTGTACTTGAAAACATAGGGAAAAGACTCTATGAATGCAACCCACTTGGCATGCCTATGGTTCAGTTTTGCTTGGCCCTTGAGGTATTTCAATGCCTCATGATCAGAATGAATGATAAACTCTTTAGGCCAAAGATAATGTTGCCAAGTTTCAAGTACACGCACAAGAGCATACAACTCCTTGTCATAAACAGGATAGTTCAGCTGAGCACCACCAAGTTTTTCACTAAATTATGCTATGGGTCTTCCTTCTTGCATCAAGACACCCCCTATGCCTATCCCACTAGCATCACATTCTATCTCAAAAGACTTGTTAAAATCAGGCAAAGCAAGCAAGCATACTCTTGTGGCTTACCCCATACAAATTCAACACCCTTCTTGGTTAGCTCATTCAATGGGGCTGCAATGGTGCTGAAATTCTTCACAAAACGCCGATAAAAACCGGCAGGACCATGAAAGCTTCTCGCTCTGCTCACATTGATCGGGTAGGCCAGTTCTTGATTGCCTCAACCTCAGACTCATCCACCTCTACTCCCTGACCTGAAACAATAAAGCCCAAAAACACGACCTTGTCGGTGCAAAAGGTGCACTTTTTTAGGTTAGCATACAACTTTTCAGTTCTAAGCACCTCCAACACCATTTTGATATGTTCTATATGTTTTTGCGTAGTACGGTTGTAGATCAAGATGTCATCAAAATAAACCACCACAAATTTTCCAATGAAAGCCCTCAAAACATGATTCATCAAGCACATGAAAGTGCTGGGTGCATTAGTTAAACCAAAAGGCATCACTAACCACTCATACAATCCAAATTTTGTTTTTCCATTCATCCCCTTCTTTCATTTGAATCTGATGGTACCCATTACGTAAGTCAATCTTAGAGAAAATAACAGCACCACTAAGTTCATC
>LAPY01002104.1:74459-85303 GCA_000970635.1 Eragrostis tef | reverse complement strand
CAAAATAGTTGTCACTGTTGACTTTTTTGACCGCTCGTCTTATTCAATTTTTTTGCGGAAATCTTATTTATTTTTTTACAATTTGCTTTATCATTAAATATATCTTAATCATGACATATTTGTTTTTATATTTAAATAATATTTTTTTTAATAAGACGAATGGTCAAACATGATGTCTAGTGACAACTATTTTGGGACGGAGGGAGTACTTGCTTAGGGTGGCCATGGCCATGCTTATTGTTTCTCCCCATCTCGGATAGAAATATGTGGCACAATTTAACTGCTCTAGTGGTTTGTGTTGAACAAACAGGTTGCATTTAGCTATATGATGAAAGGGCTCTTGTTTTGTTTGGAGATTCACTAGGCTGATCTTTGTGTGCAGAATTCGTGAAGCTTAATCCTATGAAGTTTGTCCCCGCATTGGTCGTCGGTGATGCAGTGATTGGTGACTCTTACGCGATAGCATTGGCAAGTATTTGGATATTATTGTTTGTCGTCACAAAAATTGGGTAATGTTTGAGTCACTTGTTCTGTTGTGCCTTTGCAGTATTTGGAGGACAAGTACCCTGATCCTCCTCTTTTACCTCAAGACCTTAAAAAGAAGGCTCTGAATCACCAGGTAACTTTAGGTTCTGCATCCCTTTGTTCATGATGGTAACCACATTTTCTAATCATCATAATCCATTGTATTTATAAGGCAACTTTTACGGTACCTTGAAATAACTATAGACCGTCGGATCTGTGACCTTTTACCTCTTGAGAAGTAAGAGGTTCATAATTATAGAGAAGTTTGTTTTTAAAGTTGTTAGGATTCTACATGGTGTGAAGAATATCCTGCTAGTTTGTAACATTATTTTTTTCGTTTTATGGATAAGTAAAACATGAAACGTGACTACGTGACCTTTTTCCACATTAAAAACTTTAGAACACATGGTTAAAAATCTGAACCTGAGAACTGAAGAATATACAATGTTTCATGACGTGAAAATAACAACTGAAACGTGTTAGTCATATAAATTTTGTAGCATGATTTACTGCATGTATCTTGTGTCCGGCAAAGAAGAAAAAACGTGACACGAACGTGTAATGTAGTGCGTACATGCATCTTGTGTTATTCTGCACCAGAAGCCGCTACACGATTACACGAGTCGACCATGATTACAGAGAGAGACTATCGCCCAGCGAGGGCTGGCCATGGCTTGCCAGAGGCGACCCGAGGATTGACCGGACGACGAGAACCTGCGGCGGGGGCGGCTGCGGCTCACGGAGATGACGCGTCTGCAATGGCAACAGCGCACAACACAAATTCTTCCCAGTGATAGAAGCCACCAGAAGAATCAGTTGGCACGACCGGAAGAATCGGCGGAGGAGGCGCGAAGAAACGGATGGGAAAAAATTGTTTTATTTTTCTTCTCTTTTTATATCTCTAAAAATCAAAGACTGTTTAATTTTGAGCTTTTACCTCTTAAGAGGTCAATTAGGTACCGTAACAGTGCTCATTTATAAGTGAAATCGGTGGGGAACTGTAATTGGCTGCTGAAAGTATTCTTTGTTTGGTATTTAAGACAATTGCAGCAAAAAGCCAGACTCTTTGATCTGGATATGCAATTTGTTTACTAGTTGCTTTTTTGGGTGTTTCGCACCTTTGGGAAGAGATGGATCTTTTAGATTCCAAACCAAATGCATCCCTGTCATTCTCAAATTTATCTTACGAGGCCCGGTCACTACAATTACATAAGTAGTATGACAGAAAGGACAAAAAAGTAATCATCCATTATCCCGATACAAATACAAATTAAATTAGTAAAACATCATTCATTATGGGCCAGTGTATGGGGCTTGAGCCACATGTCAGTGATTCGGATGGTACCATTACCACCCACTTTGATTGCATCGGACAATCCATGCAAAAGAAAGACAGTAATAAATGAAATTGTGTTTTGTAGGTCACATGAGTGCTATTTTGTGCCATCACATACTTCAATTTCATTTTATTGTTTGCTTTGCATGTATGGAGTAGATAAGGACTCATCAAACAATTTAACTAAGGGATAAAGAGGACAAATAGTAGAGATGGAGCTCAAATAAAACAATTTAGTTGGAGTTGCAGGTTGAATCCATGCGTGCATGTGCATGTCTCTCAGGTTTGCCACATGGCAAGGCTGTTATTAGGGTTCATACTTCATATTACATCATGACTAATGCATACTTTTTCTATGTTTCTGTGGCAGATTGCAAATATTGTAGGTTCTGGTATTCAACCTCTCCAGAATCTTACAGTTGCGGTAAGTAAATGTATATTTCGCCATATGAGGTTCTACATGTAGAAATGTTATCACTCAGCAGACCTGAGATCTATAAAGGATAGAACACGATACCCATTTGCATTTTGCAACTATGCAATTTTCTGCTGAAGATTGGCATATCGAGGCAACTTGTAAACTCAGATACACTGCACGGTTCATTTAAAGATTGAAAGTTGCTGTACAGGTACATTAGTTGATGTGGTTCTTATTTTATGCAGAGGTTCATTGAGGAGAAGGTCGGTGCAGAGGAGAGCCTCGCATGGATACAACAACAAATCGAGAGAGGTTTCACAGGTTGTCTTCGCAGACATAACCATTCATTACTGATTGGAATAACTCTACTTTTGTTGTGTTGCTTCCATCACGCAAACTTTGCATCAAGTAATGTTGCTCAGATTGCGAAGTTGTTGTGATCATTATAGAAGGCAACTTACAATTCTTTTAGCTCACTTATGAAACTTATATTGCTTAGCAGTCTTATTGTTTTGATCCTTATCACTTTTTCACTTGTTTGCTATTCTTTTTTTTTTCACTTGTTTGCTATTCTAAATGTACTCACTTTGCCCAATGGTTTAGCTCTTGAGAACCTGATAAAAGATTGTGCGGGAAAGTATGCAACAGGAGATGAAGTCCAATTGGTATGTTTGCTTCCCTTAACCGTCACTTTTTTTTTAGATTGGGTTGTTTCCCGGTTTAACAGATTTTTCACTGCAATAGTTTGAGCGTAAAGTGTTATCATAATGATCTGAAGTAGGTGTCGCACAATGAAAATAAACATACTGAAAAAAAATGAAAAATCTTCAGCATCTCTTTTTCCCTCTTCACCCACAGCAGCCAAAAGTTTACATGGTGTTTGAAAGTTTGATGTAAAATTGTTTATTCTTGCCCAAACTAAGGTAGGGTGTGGGTTATTAACTCAAAACAAATAAGGCTGTGACTTTCTATTATTAACAGCTAGAACTGTCTTCTATGCCCCATGATGATTTTAGAACCTATTACACATGGTGTAAATGTGCAGTCCGAATTGCTTTTAGTACTTGTCCAACTAGTACATTGAAGAACCCTGTATTTCTTTGTAGGATTATGCAACATCGCTATTAACAGTATAGACCAGGTGTCAGTTCATTTGAGTATCTAATGTACTTTTCTTCATATTCAGGCAGACATATTCCTAGCGCCCCAGATTTTCGCCGCGCTGAATCGCACTAAAATTGACATGGTACTGGCCCTCTTGTTGTTATAGAAATACATATCATTATGTGTTTTCTTAATAAAAACTAATGAGATGTGCTGCTTTGCTGTAGTCAAATTACCCCACTCTTGCCAGGCTCAATGCCGAGTACATGGCACACCCTGCATTCCAAGCAGCGCTCCCTGATAGGCAGCCAGACGCCCCATCTTCTGCCTAGTAACTGCAGCGCACCAGCTGCAACTGCTCCCCTTGTATATTGATCATTTGAATATGGTTTGGAGCTGGGCATTACTCATTTATTAATTTGTACAAAATGCTTGTCATGTTTCCTTGAGCTGTAACAATAAAGCACTGAACTTCACAAATAATTCTCTTGTTTCAAAGACTATACAAATAATGATTTATTGTTTTCTTCAAATTGGCTTTTCATGTGGCATTGGTTCAACTGAAGATTTGGGCCCTTGCATGCATATGATTGGTTAGAGGGCCGTAATTGGGAAAAGAAAGTCTATTTTACTGCCCTGAATAATTTACTTTGTCCTTTAGCCCCTTGAACAAAAAAATGGCTCAATTTACTCCCCCAGTAATTGAAATTAGAAAAAAAAACTGCATAAACCACAGGCACATTCTCACCTGATACTTGAAATTAAACCAAATTGCCACCCGCCCCTCGCTACCCGCCCCTCAAATTTTGTCTAATTCCATGATTCAGGTTAAAAAAAAAGGTGCATCACATCAGGCTGATATGTGCAGGTATCATACCTGTTTCAAGATTCTTGCTAACCCTAGATTTTCCCTCGACAATTGAAAATTAGACAAAAATTGCATAAACCCGTTCCAAGTTTTAGGCCCAAATTTCCACCCGGCGGCCCTCACTGCCCGCCCTTCACGGCCACATAGGACATGTTTGGTTTGTTCCCACTCTTTACCATGTCAAATATTTGGTCATGCATTATACGAAGTTATACGAAGCGAATCACATCTCGATCCACAAACTGCCAAAAGCCTTTGTTATTCCATTCCCAGTGGAACGTCAACCTGTTTAACAACAATTAAAAAAAAACGTGCTGAAAGAAACAACCTTATTTTCAAGTGACAGGCAATATCCATTTCAACCTATTATGAAAGATAAATGGGTTAACTGCGCAGCTAATTGAATTCCTTTTCGAGGTTGAGTTCATCTTGAAACCGCATTTGCTTCCTAATTAAATTAAACTGAGACTAAATCAGAATATTAAAAAAACGAAAGACTCCACAGAACAAGAATGAATTCAGGTACATCACATCAGGCTGATATGTGCAGGTATCATACCTGTTTCAAGATTCTTGCTAACCCTAGATTTTCCCTCGACAATTGAAAATTAGACAAAAATTGCATAAACCCGTTCCAAGTTTTAGGCCCAAATTTCCACCCGGCGGCCCTCACTGCCCGCCCTTCACGGCCACATAGGACATGTTTGGTTTGTTCCCACTCTTTACCATGTCAAATATTTGGTCATGAGCAATGTTTTAAATAGCGGGCTAAGGGATTTAGCGGCATGTCTCTAAAACAGTTAATAGCGGAGCTAAATCGGGCTATAGCGGAAGATAGCGGTTAATTTATACATGAACACAAATAGCGGTAAGTTGTCTAAAAAAGCTATAGCGGGCTTTAGCGGCAGCTATAGCGGAAGATTTAAAACTATGGTCATGAGTCATGACCAAACAAGGACTGTCCATAAATTTTATGCAATGAGACAATGCAATCATATAGTGCTCTCTGGTACTTGAATTGGAAAAAGAAGACAAGAAGTTGCGTTTTGTAAAGTCAGAACTTCAAGCGGTAAGCCCAAGTGCAAGAGCGCGCACCTAAACAATAGCTCTAAACCCGCACCGCAGTCTAGCAGAAAAAGCTTATATCACCAATAGAATAGAAGTTTACAGTTGTGGAATTACCATGCCGTAAAGTACAGATAAAATGAGGGGTGATGGCTCGATCTGCTAGAGGTATGAAGTGACATCACCAGAGCAGTAGCAGATTGTTTCGACGAGCATCAGTTCTTGCCTTGCTACCTGGCTCGAAGCTTCCTCTCCATCAGCAAACAAAGCTAGCGTTGCATAGATGCCACTCCGGAATTGGGTTCCTCGCGTCCAGTCCAACCCAAATCGACGTATTCAACGAATCACACACACGCGCGCGCGCAAAGCTGGATGCGGCTTCCCTGTTCCTGGAGTATGTTCCCATGCGTGTCCTCATCTACATGACATCTTTCTATTGGCTATTAGTTTTTTTTGGGCCGGCGAGTGCATTGTCTTCCCGCAAGATCGATCTGGCATTCTCCTTCTCCATTTACCCCAAAAATATTCTCTATTGTCTCCAGAGATTAATATCTCTGACGCTCTCAACGACATAGCTGGATGATACGAGCAGCAGCCATAACACAAGCAGCATCACCTTCAGTTCTGTACTCTTGGCGAGAAAGGTGGGCGCCATAGGATTCAAACATGTTTGTGCGGTCACAACATCCTCAGTGCCCTTTTTTCTCCGAAAGATTTGTCTCAGCTGGCTAGTGTGCCTCATGCGCCATGCGATTTACCCAAAAAAAAAAATTCTAACATTGAGTTTGGCGTCAAAGTAATCTGCAGAGATGGAAGCTCTACCGGGTAATGGAAGAACTTGACGTGTGCTAATTAAATGTTAGAAGCGGATGAGCCAACAATAAGCTAGAATCTCTGGCATGTGGCATCCATGTTTACCATGGAGGCATCATGCATATCTGTTCGTTGACAATGAGCTCGGGGTCATCGAGTTACAAGGCGAAGTCTGCCATTCGATGGGCATTTGTGCGGAAAGAGGAGAACAAATAGAGCCGGTCACAATAGGAACCAATAAGAAAGTGCCACGTGGATGGGAACACGCATGGAAACAGGCTCGGAGAACAGAGAAGCCCCGCCTCGCAAAGCTGTCGATCCTTAAAGGCCGAGGCGTCATGCATGCAATTCTTTTTATTATATATACATCCTTCGCGTGCAGATTATCTATACCTCAGAACCAAAACTAGTCCATCAACTACCTACGCGCGCAAAATGAGGGTCTTATTAAATCTGTCTGGTGATGTGCCTAGTAACGACCTACGGATGGAAAATAAAGACAGGTATCATGCAAATGCAACTATTATGTTTATAAATGGTTTACAGTTGTATATGTATGCATGTTGATATGATTGTACTTCCCTGCCGACCTTTACTTAGTATGGTTTTGGTCCGGTTACAACTTTACATGCAATTTCCCCATATATATGTACGAAGGGTAAAAGACATATAGGACCAAAAAAAAAAATGAAGTTCCTTGTTGAGTGTACAGATTAATTGTAATTTTCTTAGTGTTTTCTTCAATTTCCCCTGGATTTTTTAGGACAGGTTGAGGGCTTTCTTAGTGTCTTCTTCAAAATCCTTAAGAAGAATATATAAGGCATTTTGGATTTAGTCAGATTAAACCAAAATAATAGCAAAAAATCGTAAAACTTGACACCATAAAGATGATATTATTTGATTCCTCGTGGGATCAACTGTGTGACTCTTTCAATTTGAAATAATATATCGTTATAGATATTGCGAGGCGAAAATGAAAATATTTGACTTTGACCTAACCCGAAAAGCCTTATATTTGTGGAGGAACATATATATATGAATTGTTTTCATGAAAATTCGTGAACCCCTGAATTGTGGGTGCGTACTCCAAATCCAACACGGATCCTGGAGCTGAATCTGTGCTAAGCAGTGCCAATTGATTCCGTTACCTTGTAAGGAACCATGAAAGATGCATATATGCGTTGATAAAGACATTAATTAGAACTAATTAACGTGTATGAAATGTTTTCTGTCTAATACTATAGTTTTTAAATTCGTTAATTAGATATTGCTGAGTTGTGCGTACTATATACTGCTGGCCTGCATGCAGGTTGACGGACCACCTAGGGAAACTGTGGGACGAGTGGGAGATCCAGGTGTTGGTGCTCGTGAGCTTCGCGCTGCAAGCCTTCTCTTGTTCTCGGGCATTAGGAAGCGGAGGACCCCTGTTGTTTTGAGCAAGTTGCTGTGGCTAGCCTACCCGTCCGCCGACTCCCTGGCGATATTTGTCCTTGGCCATCTGACTCTCCACATCAATGGGCCGGGCCCCGGCACGGGCTCACGCTCTTCTGGGCGCCGTTCATGCTCCTGCACCTCGGCGGGCAGGAGACGATCACGGCCTTCTCCATGGAGGACAACGCGCTGTGGAAGCGCCACCTCCTGAGCCTCGTCACCCAGGACCAGGTGGGACTGGCCGCCTACGTGGTCGGCAAGCAGTGGCAGGGAGACAACAGACAAGCAACTCTTTGGCTCCCATGGTGCTTATGTTCATCGCTGGCACCATCAAGTACGCCGGGAGGACATCAGCACTCATGCTTGCTGCCAAACCATTACCTTACGGTGGCCGCCGTCCCCCTGATTTCGGTAGTAGCAGCGAGATGAAGAGGCTTAGTAGCAATGAGGACGCTGATGCTGCTCGAAGGGTTATGAAAGGGGGTGGAACTTACCAAGAGCTAATAACGAGTGCTTTCTGTCAGTTGTTCCTGAACCTGGCCTTGCTGACGGAAACAAAACCATGCATGGGTGCCTAGAATCGACAAGCCCTCTGCACAAGCGATACAGTCGAACGAAAACAGGGTGCATGATTGCTACAAGACTGTAGAGGTCCAGCTGTCGTTTGTCTACGACTACTTCTACACCAAGCTTGGAGCTCGTTTCTTGCACGAGGACACGCTCAACGGTCGCTGCCTCAGGTTCCTTACAAAGGGCTCCACCTTCACAGCCCTTGTGGTGTTCGCCTGCAAGGCTGACCATTTCGGCCATCAGCAGCACTACAGCAGAGCTGATGTCGCCGTGTCCTACATACTGCTAATTGGAGCCGTCATCCTGGAGATGATCTCTGTCTTCATTGTCACCTCCTCGTACTGTGTGTACGGAGAAAAAGCTCGGGAGGAGATTGCCTATCCAGATATGGTGTACTTGTGCCCTCGTTTGCGAGCTGCTACACTATTCAACATCTTCAAGCCGCAATGGTCGCATAAGCTAGCACAGTACAACATGGTTGATGGTGCTTTCAATGCTGCACAATCATCGTGCGCGGGGCGCGTTATGCGTCGGATCGGCATCAAGAGTGACACGATGCGTGTCGCCCTCTCTGCCGAGCTGAAGAAGCTCCTCCTTGATAAGCTGTTAGAGTTCGCGCCAGCAGATGCCACAGGGACGGAAGGCGCGTGGGACCCCGCCAGCAAGTTCACCGGCCATTGGGCGAGGTCCGAGCTCCGAAGACAATCATCATCAGGACCTATGCTGGAGGCACTTCTCACTACTAAAAGCAACCTCGACCCTTCTGGCTTCATGTCCACTGTCCTTACCTGCCACATAGCGACGGACCTATGCTTCTTCCACGATGACGACCAGCATTCCAACAGCAAGTCTCCATCCATTACCATGGCGTTCGATGCCCCTCTTTAGAAGGCTCTAAAGTTTAGCTCTAAAAAGAATCTTATTATTTAAAAATACTAAATAAAATCTAATGACAAAACCTTTTTACAGATGGGTACATCTTTGCGAAACGAATCTAATGAGCCTAATTAATCTATGTTTTGCTACAGTTAACTACCCTCATTAGATTCGTCTCGCGGTTTTTATTTAGACCCCTCTAAATTTGTCCCTCTAAAACGCCGAACGCGTCTGAGCAGAGAGCTGTCCAATTATGTAATGTACCTTTGCGCAGAGCATGGCGTCATGTCCGGCAGCGAAGGGGACGTTCTACACTGCGCTGCTCAGACCTTGCTGGCTAGCTATTACGAATATACGGGATCCCCGGAAGAGAAACATCATCTCCTCGTCAAAGGTATACGATACTCGGAAAGTAAAACTCCTGTGACGGTGCGACAATGGAGAGGCCATGACAATGCGATTGCGGCTGCATGTGTTTTTATTGACGCGCTCCAGCTTAGCGAGGAGCTGAACATCAAGGAAGCAGGCGATCGATGGAAGATCATAATGAATATATGGATGGAGGTGCTTTGCTACATGGCAGCACACACGGCGCCGGCTGAGTTCCACACCAAGCATCTCAGTGAGGGCGGGGAGTTTATCACTCATGTCAAGGCTCTAATGTTCAATCTAGGCCTTGCAACTCCATTGGATTAACACGACCCAGTAATCCACCAAAGCAGTTCGGTTGTGTTACATCACGCAAACCAAATCAAACATGTCTAATCGTACAATCTTTTGTGTACCATCTCTCTCTCTCTCTCTCTCTCTCTCTCTAGTCGGCTAATATTGTATTGATTGAATGTCTTATTAATTTATATTGTCCTATATGTTATCGTTATTTTTCTACCACTATTGTTTTGGTTGATTATTTTTTACCGCCATTTAATTTCTCATACCATAGCAAATGTCATGAATTAGAAAAATTTGTGGCTTGTTTTCTTGCCCAACAATTAAAATAATAGGTAAGAGATGATAAGTGACGTTATATTTCTCCATACACACCATAATTTTACTGGACACCAATTCTGCAACCGCTAACATTTCCGTCCTTATTCTCACAGCCAGCCAGCCTTCAAAACCACGTACTCCCGTCAGTTGTTTATTGATGGCGTTATGTCAACATAATAGTGTACACCATATATAATCGTAGAATCGTTTATGTATCAGTCTGCAAATCAAAATTGTACTATCGTTTATGTATTATACATCACATAATATATCTGTCTTCATTTTGAATCATCAGGGACAAGAGGATGATATTTTGTTGTTTGTCCATGCGTAAACTCCAGTTTTGTTGGCCGCCAGTTCTGCAACCGCTTGAGCTCGGCTCGTTTACCCGGTTGTCCCCAATTTTTCCATCCCACCCTCACCAGGTCCCCCTTGACAACCACATAGACCCCAAGGCCCAAGGTAGCAAATGAAAATGTTATACCAAGATAAAGGACCATCGATCGCCCAGAATTTTTATGAGAATGATGAAACAGTACGAGCATATATAGGGCTACCCAAGACACACAAAGTAGAAAACAAGAAAGAAGAAGTTGCGCTTTGCAAAGTCAGAGCGTCAAGCCAAGTGCCAAATAGCGCGCGCGCCAAATAATTAAACAAAAGCTCTAAATCCTCACGGCCGCAGCCGAGTACACGAACCCGTCGAACCCCGGCGGCACGGGCACGCGCCGCCACGCCGCCGTGGCCGCGTCGTCCATCACCCACGCGGCGTGCCTGCCGCCCTCCGCTGCGGCGTCGGCCACCGTGCCGAACACGAACACGGCGGCGCCGTCGCCTTCACCGACGCC
>LAPY01002104.1:60183-71521 GCA_000970635.1 Eragrostis tef | reverse complement strand
TGAGAGGATGTTTTTTTTTTTGGTGGGGTGGGGGGGGGGGGGGGGATCTGCATCATGACGAGTTGCACACTTCCACATTGAAAAGGAAAAAAATGTTATCAGCAGAAGTCTGCATATTTTGTTTCTAAAAATACAAAAAAAGTGCAAGAAAAACTATTGCTGAGTGTGTGAGCATTGTAGATAGCTCATATGAAGGCAAATAGTGAAGTGCTGGCTCCACAATAGAGCAAATTTAGAAGCTAAGTGGTTCGCCAAAGAAAAAAAATCTAGAAGCTAAGTTTATTTGTTATCTGGATGCTGAAGAAGGAAATCGATGAATCTTGATGTGATTAGCTAACAATTAGTAGCAAGTCCTAAATAAGAATTTTGAATTATGGGGGCAAAACCTGATAGAGAAGGTATAACACTTGCATGCAGTTATAATTTTCAGGGGAAACGTGATTCATCACCACTGGTCATAGAAATGCTTCATTTCTCTTTAACAAAATGCTATATGAAAAATCTTCCTTTGGGAAAAAAATGCGGTCTATGTAGATAATAAGTATCTTTAACTTACTTTGTTTTGGAACGGACTGTCGGTACTTGGTACCAAAAGATCCTTATCAACAAAATGCATCCCTCTTTTGGGCCTAGACAGTGATGATGCATATATGGAGAAGGGATAAGAAAACGATTTTTGGATTGAGCTCTTATCCTGCTCACTACTACGTGCAAATTGGATCCTGACACCATGATTCTCTTGATGATATGAAAATGACGCATAGGAATCTTACTAGTGCTTTTTCAGAGAGATCAATTTATCATGGATAAGCAATCTAGGTCTACAAATGCTCAGGGATAATTTAGAGTAAAATTATTGCAAAGATATTTCTTTTATTGAACAGTATACAATTAGTAACTATCAACAGTTAACCCGCCAATGTTCCTCCAAAAGAGAAATAGAAAACAGAAAAGAAAAACTTGACACTTGTGTGATGATGAACACACGCTGTATATGTACGCAAGATTGCAATGGCACAACATGCTCATCTTAGCTCACGATCTCATTCCAGAAGAATGTCTGCCGATGAACACGCAGCGCGGCGATCATATGCACGGCACATGACATGATGAGAGTGGTGGCCGATGCGAGCAGAGAGCATCCGTTCACTTTCTACCTAAAGCAGCCAAAGGGCGCGTTCGTTGCATCCGTTTAGACCCCCCTAAACTTTAGCACTAAAGAGAATCTTATTAGGTGGGGGGGGGGGGGGGATCTGCATCATGACGAGTTGCACACTTCCACATTGAAAAGGAAAAAAATGTTATCAGCAGAAGTCTGCATATTTTGTTTCTAAAAATACAAAAAAAGTGCAAGAAAAACTATTGCTGAGTGTGTGAGCATTGTAGATAGCTCATATGAAGGCAAATAGTGAAGTGCTGGCTCCACAATAGAGCAAATTTAGAAGCTAAGTGGTTCGCCAAAGAAAAAAAATCTAGAAGCTAAGTTTATTTGTTATCTGGATGCTGAAGAAGGAAATCGATGAATCTTGATGTGATTAGCTAACAATTAGTAGCAAGTCCTAAATAAGAATTTTGAATTATGGGGGCAAAACCTGATAGAGAAGGTATAACACTTGCATGCAGTTATAATTTTCAGGGGAAACGTGATTCATCACCACTGGTCATAGAAATGCTTCATTTCTCTTTAACAAAATGCTATATGAAAAATCTTCCTTTGGGAAAAAAATGCGGTCTATGTAGATAATAAGTATCTTTAACTTACTTTGTTTTGGAACGGACTGTCGGTACTTGGTACCAAAAGATCCTTATCAACAAAATGCATCCCTCTTTTGGGCCTAGACAGTGATGATGCATATATGGAGAAGGGATAAGAAAACGATTTTTGGATTGAGCTCTTATCCTGCTCACTACTACGTGCAAATTGGATCCTGACACCATGATTCTCTTGATGATATGAAAATGACGCATAGGAATCTTACTAGTGCTTTTTCAGAGAGATCAATTTATCATGGATAAGCAATCTAGGTCTACAAATGCTCAGGGATAATTTAGAGTAAAATTATTGCAAAGATATTTCTTTTATTGAACAGTATACAATTAGTAACTATCAACAGTTAACCCGCCAATGTTCCTCCAAAAGAGAAATAGAAAACAGAAAAGAAAAACTTGACACTTGTGTGATGATGAACACACGCTGTATATGTACGCAAGATTGCAATGGCACAACATGCTCATCTTAGCTCACGATCTCATTCCAGAAGAATGTCTGCCGATGAACACGCAGCGCGGCGATCATATGCACGGCACATGACATGATGAGAGTGGTGGCCGATGCGAGCAGAGAGCATCCGTTCACTTTCTACCTAAAGCAGCCAAAGGGCGCGTTCGTTGCATCCGTTTAGACCCCCCTAAACTTTAGCACTAAAGAGAATCTTATTATTTAAAAGTACTAAATAAAGCCTAATGACAAAACCTTTTTACAGATGGGTACATCTTTGCGAGATGAATCTAATGAGCCTAATTAATCTATGTTTTGCTATAGTAATGCTACAGTAACCATCGTCTAATCACGGCTTAACTATCCTCATTAGATTCGTCTCGCGATTTAGACCGGGGATTCTGCAGTTAGTTTTTTAATTAAATTTTGTTTAAGACAAGATTTTTTTTTGTTTAGACCCCTCTAAAACGCCGAACGCGCCCAAAGAACCATCCCGGCCGGATCAGGTCCAGGACAGAAATAGACAGTGACCTTCTAGAAACAAATCAGTGACCTTCTAGAAGCAAATGGCTTCTCGAAGCATGCTCCGATTCCTATCTCTTTTTCCCCCTTGCTATATTATGTTTTTCACTCTGTTCTAGCTTTCCCTTTCATTCAAGGGTATCAGGGATATTTCGACAAAAAAGGTATCAGGGATATCATGTTCTTGTTGTTGCCTTGATCATACCAACCCACTATATTCGCTTGCAACCTTGAGCATTCCAATTAAATAGGAGTATTGCTATTGTTTGATTGCTGCCTCGAAGATTCTACAAATAAAGGGCAGACAGATTGTCGTCTTGGTATTGGCAACATGTCTAATAGTGCGGTGATTTCGGTAACAAGGGTCATTCGGCTATTGTAATATAGCCTCACAATATTTTACAGAAATATACCTTCTCAATAGAGCTACATTTCTTGTCGTCGCCCTTTATCCCATAGCAAGACTCCCTTTCAGTGGTTAAGATCACAAGCTGATGAAAAGATCTGCTACGTACATTCCCTACTGAACGAAAAAAAGGAAGAAGATAAAACTCTTGACATCACCCCGATGATTTCACCTCCTCCGCCAAGCTGCCATCATCTCGCACTTGCATCATAACAAATGCAGAGATATTTCTGACGCCGGGAAACTCATATGTTCTCCACATACCGCCGGTGCAAGGCACAACACAAATATCACATCCATGTCAACGGCCAAAATAGGTCGAGGTACGCTATGATTTCACTTTTCTCCGGGGCCCTCCCTCCATTTGGATCCATCAGCTCGCCCGGCACGCAGGACGGCAAAAAAACAGACGAGCCACGGCAGCGGCGAAGGCGACGAGGGCCCAGTGGCGGAAAGAAAAACTCAAAAAGGCAGCATAATCCGAAAGGCATTGCTCCGATGGTCTCGCACTCGCCGGGTGAGAAAACCTTTTTACAGATGGGTACATCTTTGCGAGATGAATCTAATGAGCCTAATTAATCTATGTTTTGCTATAGTAATGCTACAGTAACCATCGTCTAATCACGGCTTAACTATCCTCATTAGATTCGTCTCGCGATTTAGACCGGGGATTCTGCAGTTAGTTTTTTAATTAAATTTTGTTTAAGACAAGATTTTTTTTTGTTTAGACCCCTCTAAAACGCCGAACGCGCCCAAAGAACCATCCCGGCCGGATCAGGTCCAGGACAGAAATAGACAGTGACCTTCTAGAAACAAATCAGTGACCTTCTAGAAGCAAATGGCTTCTCGAAGCATGCTCCGATTCCTATCTCTTTTTCCCCCTTGCTATATTATGTTTTTCACTCTGTTCTAGCTTTCCCTTTCATTCAAGGGTATCAGGGATATTTCGACAAAAAAGGTATCAGGGATATCATGTTCTTGTTGTTGCCTTGATCATACCAACCCACTATATTCGCTTGCAACCTTGAGCATTCCAATTAAATAGGAGTATTGCTATTGTTTGATTGCTGCCTCGAAGATTCTACAAATAAAGGGCAGACAGATTGTCGTCTTGGTATTGGCAACATGTCTAATAGTGCGGTGATTTCGGTAACAAGGGTCATTCGGCTATTGTAATATAGCCTCACAATATTTTACAGAAATATACCTTCTCAATAGAGCTACATTTCTTGTCGTCGCCCTTTATCCCATAGCAAGACTCCCTTTCAGTGGTTAAGATCACAAGCTGATGAAAAGATCTGCTACGTACATTCCCTACTGAACGAAAAAAAGGAAGAAGATAAAACTCTTGACATCACCCCGATGATTTCACCTCCTCCGCCAAGCTGCCATCATCTCGCACTTGCATCATAACAAATGCAGAGATATTTCTGACGCCGGGAAACTCATATGTTCTCCACATACCGCCGGTGCAAGGCACAACACAAATATCACATCCATGTCAACGGCCAAAATAGGTCGAGGTACGCTATGATTTCACTTTTCTCCGGGGCCCTCCCTCCATTTGGATCCATCAGCTCGCCCGGCACGCAGGACGGCAAAAAAACAGACGAGCCACGGCAGCGGCGAAGGCGACGAGGGCCCAGTGGCGGAAAGAAAAACTCAAAAAGGCAGCATAATCCGAAAGGCATTGCTCCGATGGTCTCGCACTCGCCGGGTGAGGCTTCTAGAAGCCATCGTGCATGCCGTTGCTACTGCCAGCTTTAGCTCTCCAGCTAGCTTTTTGCTCTCTATACAATGCTGCAAGTAGTTGTATTTTAGTCGTGCAGAGCAAAAACAAACAAGAAATGAAATTAAAATATCTCTGGAATCGAGCCACGCAATTTCCATTCCATGCTTGAGGCGTCGTTGTATAAACCAACTTGAACCGGCCGGGGGAAAACTGAAGAGGAGACATTTATTTGTTATGATATGCCCAACGCAAACAGCTGCTTCGGAGTTCACGAGGAGTTAACTTGGGACAAGAGCTAAACCCTAAAACCTCAATGTGCCCAAATGTTACGCAAAGCCGTCTGGGTTCATTGTCTTTATGATTTTACAGTGTATCGTCGCTCCCTTGCTACGGAGTAGTTTCAGACTTTCAGTGGGGAACATCTAGCCGCGCAGGCGCATGAAGGAGATAGGGTGGCGAGATTTGCAATCAGCTCTACTTTATTTGCCGCGCTGCAAACGTTAGCCGAATGCCGACGAAGGAAGAAGCCCGTGTCAGAAATCACGACCTTGACTTGTTAAAGTCGCTAGACCTTGACTCCTGCTCCATCGGTCCTCACAAACTGGACCAGGTCCTACGGCACGGCAGCACGTACGCACGGGCATGTATCTACTCACATGGCAGCATCCAACATGGAAACAGTTTAATTTCATCAGTAATTGACTAGTAGTCTAGTACTAACAAACTTCACAAAAGATACTATCCAGGTCCGAAATTCTTATCGTTTCAGACAAAGAAAGTGAGCTAGAAATGAACAAGTGTCGTATGTCTGAACGTCATTAGGAAAATAGAGGGAGTATCTGTAAATTGGACATGCAAACTCTTAACCTCGTAAATTGAAACCAGGTCAGAAGCGAGCGACACCAAATGGCTACGTATCTTAGGAGGGCTCCATCATAAAAAGAAAGAAAAACACGACAAGAATCCTTGGGACGACTTGACCCCGGATCCATGGCGGCCGCTGCGCGCCGTGCAAGGCGACAGCAATTGCTTTGCCCCTGGCACCCGGCACACGACCTCATGAGCAGGCCGACGGGAGGAGACGACCGACTCCGGCTAGGCCGTTCTGCCGGGGTTTCCCTGGGCAATGCAGGAAGCTTTTCCAGGTCTTTAGAGGGACAAGTCTCGCAGGCAGAGTTGCATATCATGCTAACTCGGAAACCTGTAATTCTGTATACATCCCAGCATAGATGCCTCAGTGACATGAATACAGGAACAGCTTCCGGTTTCCGAGTTGGCTGTGCGATAATTCTTTTTCCAAAGTGTGCAGTTGGGTATTTGATGATTAGCAACCAGTATCAACGAATTACGCCCAGAAAAATTCTGAAAATTTTGTGGTAAACAGAAACCTAAACAGTGGATGAAATCTGAAAAGAACAATGAGAAACAGAGGTTCTTCACGGAGCAACAAGTCATTTCTCTACCTAACGCTTTTTACAGACTGCTAAGATGCATATCAAGCATAGCCCATTCATGGGCAGGCAGATAGTTCCATTTTTCTAGTAACTTCACACGCTCTAGCATCAAATCTTTCATTATTTCATCTGCAAGGTTCGGTCCAAATCCTTCATTATACACATCAAGAAAGTGCATTTGACACAGTACAAGACACCGTTGCAAATTTGCACAGAAATGGGGTGAGAGGGTCCATATGATTCTAGCATCAAAACGCAACCACCGCTACTCACGCCTGGCCCGAACCACCTGCACCCTTCACTACCTCATAGACGGCCGAAAAATCCAAGTCCCCCAGGCCCAGGCTTCTGGCCTTCTTGAATGCCTACAATCGAATATGGTTGTGTCATATGACATACTTCATCGAATGTTTCACTATGTATAGCAAGCGATGAAATCTGAAAAGAACAATGAGAAACAGAGGTTCTTCACGGAGCAACAAGTCATTTCTCTACCTAACGCTTTTTACAGACTGCTAAGATGCATATCAAGCATAGCCCATTCATGGGCAGGCAGATAGTTCCATTTTTCTAGTAACTTCACACGCTCTAGCATCAAATCTTTCATTATTTCATCTGCAAGGTTCGGTCCAAATCCTTCATTATACACATCAAGAAAGTGCATTTGACACAGTACAAGACACCGTTGCAAATTTGCACAGAAATGGGGTGAGAGAGTCCATATCATTCTAGCATCAAAACCCAACCACCGCTACTCACGCCTGGCCCGAACCACCTGCACCCTTCACTACCTCATAGACGGCTGAAAAATCCGAGTCCCCCAGGCCCAGGCTTCTGGCCTTCTTGAATGCCTGCAATCGATATGGTTGTGTCATATGACATACTTCACCGAATGTTTCACTATTATAGCAAGCTGAAAGGGGGAGAGACACACCTCATTCGCAGCTGCTGAGACCGGCATGGCAACAGCGTTTTCATCTCCCAGAGCAAGAGCCAACCTCATGTCTTTCTGCTGATGTTTTAGAGGAAATGCAGGGTTGTAGCTGCCCTGGACCATTGCAGGCCCCTTCAACTTGAACATTGGGTTTGCAATTGCACCAAGGTCCTGTATTATGTCAGAAGTATATTTGAGATCCAGCCATTTGACGGTGAAAGAGTGTAGCCACAGGCTTGCAGCAATCTCAAAATTACCAAGTGTCATACCAGGACATCAAGAAGGGTCTGGGGGCTCAAACCACTTTTGTCAGCCAAACAGAGTCCCTCTGACAAACAATTCATCATGCTGCAGCAAGGAACAACTGTCACTGGTAAGTAGTTGCAGTCAGTGAACTTACAAGCCAAAGGTAGAAAGTTGCTAAAATGTGCTAACAAAAGAAAAGAGTTTTGGAGCATCCTAATGTGCAACAACATCATTAAGACAAGGAAAAAGTCCATTTTACTCCCCTGAACAATCCACTTTGTCTATTTCACCCCTTAAACAAAATGATGGCTCACTTTACTACCCCAAACAATTTCATTAGGTGCAATTTACACCCTATTGAAGTTTGTCTTTTTTCTTTCTCGACCTACAAAGGGAATTTGAAGCTCAAAATTTGCATGATGACAATTCACACAACATCCAATGTTAAAAAAATTATGACATATTGTTTTGATACTAATTACATAGTATAATGACAATTAACGTTATATGCATTCAAATGGTATTAGAAAAATAATTAAAAATTATTTTAGCATAGGGTATTGTCATAACTATGATCATGCAAAATTTGAGCGTCAAATTCAACTTGTAGGCCGAGAAACAAAAAAGAAAAACTTCAATATGGTGTAAATTGCACCTAATGAAATAGTTTAAGGTAGTAAAATGAGCCATCATTTTGTTTAGGGTGTCAAACAGGCAAACTAAATTGTTCGGGGGAGTAAAATGGACTTTTTCCTTAAGACAATAACTTATTTAAGAGAAGATCCATAACACCCATCACAAAGAAGTATTTTTATGCCTGCTAAATATGCCAGCAGCCTGTACAACTATGGTTTTATATGTTTGCAGCAGTGAGAAATTATGCTTATACAGTATTTGCAGTACTAGGAAAACTTCTACAGTGCTGCTATCAGAATTTACTCACATTAAGTATAGAAAAGGTCCAGGAGACCTGGTCCCAAAGTGCAAAGACAGCAGCAGTACGTATTCAATTGATAATCCAATTATCCTTGACATAATACTAGATTGTACAGGATTATAGATAAAAAAAATGGCAACAATAGCAACAACAAAACCTTTGTCCCAAGCAAGTTGGGGCAGGATAGAGATGAAACCCACAAGAATTGGCAAGAAGTTAAAGAAAGAAAAGGAAAGCATAAAAAGGCAATAGCCAATATGTGGCAGCTGGAGTTATTAGATTTAGGTTGTCTCCAGTGTAGATAAATAGTTACCTTCCCATGATCATATTGACCACCAGCTTCATCTTTGCTCCATTTCCAATCTCTCCCAAAAAGAACGACTTTTTCCCGAGCACATCAAATGCAGGCACCATATCATCGTATAATGCCTGAAATGTTACAAAGGAGTATGAGGATCCAATGAACAAGCAAGAAATGCAGGAATATGATTATGCCATGTGTGATGTTTGTTACCCTGTGCAGGGCAGTGCCAATTTTTATCACATGGATGACGGTCAAATGTAAATTTGTAATCATAAAGTGGTGAATTTTCCATCTTAAACATCATATTTGGATCCATAATCCATGCCCATTTATAGCAAAAACTAATATCTGACCATCTCTTGCACTTTTAAGTTCTTGTGATTGACACCTCAGCCCCATGCCATGTCCCTTTCTAAGCGGAACAATTCTATAGTTTTCTGGTGAGTGCTGCAGAAACTATAACCTACAGGTTGCCATTTATTCATTTATCTGTTACAATATGAGAGAAAATGTCTAAATTAGGGACCCGATAATAGGTGTGATGAAAACTATTGGAACTAGAACAAAACAATTTAAGAATTACCTCTTTAATAGAAAAATTATAAACAATAATCAATCAATTAACAGTATCCATCCTAAAACAAATTACATGTGAAACAAAGTATATCTGGAAATTCTATTGTAAATAATGTGGTCGTGGTTATATGAGAGCATTTGCCGACAACTAATTTATAATTACAAAAAGTCCAATAAACTGTGAATTACCTTGTCTCCAGCAGCAAGAATGACCAGCTGACCATCTTCAGCTGGCTTCTTGCTACCTGAAACTGGAGCTTCAAGGAACGTCCCACCCTTTTGTTTAACTGCCTGCAAAATTTTGACCAGGGAAAACACAATTCAAGATAATTTGGTTGAAACTATAATAATATAATTCGGATGAAAAACAGCGATTTTTTAGTACCAAGGGGAGCAAAGCAAATAAATCTGCTTACATGTTGTGCTCTAATGTTCACAAATAAGATTTAGTGAATAATTCATCTCAGATTAAGCACGACTCTGCATTACTTCATACATCATCTATATGATGCTGTACTTCTGTCTATGCTATCAAATGGGATATCCATGCAATACAGATCAACTATTAATTGGATTAGTCATGAATTCATGATATGTACAATGATACGCTGAGTATTGTGGTTGTTAGCCTACATGGAGAGGTAAATGAACATCTTATTTATTCCTATCATCGCTACCTTTCGGGAAAAAAAAATCCTAACATCGCTACATGATTATCACATTTCATAACTTCTACCACTAGTGCCATGGACTATACCAAAACATGCTTGCAAATAAGTTGAGAGCCCAGGTTACAACTGTGTAGCTTCCATGTAAAAAAAAAGGTGTGAACATACTTCCCTCCATGAAGAATGTCACGCACATATATCACTGGAACGAAAAATCATATTATGACCATAAGCACATCTGTGAAGTATATTTACTACAATGCTAAAATGCACAACTACTTGATCTTTCTGCCATTCAGAGTATATTTTATTTTTTAGTAGACATACAAGAGTTATCAATATTACAAAAGCAATGTTTTCGTGCAGCTATCCCCTTTTATTTCATGAGCAACAACATATGTTCAAAGTAGTTTCCATATGATGGATCATGGCTATCCTTTATTTCTTGCGATCTAGTATTGTTGTTCAAGCATAACATATAACTAGTATTCGCATTGACTGCCAAGCTTTATAACGAGCATACCAAAAGAAGCAATGAAAAATAAGGGGGGGCATTATTGTAGTCCATCACGTCATCGCAATATCTCAGTTTCAGTAATCTCATATCTGCTATCTTCTAATGTCGATCAATACAATGAAGTCATGCAAACTATCTTTTGAATATGACAGTAACGAAACGCACCAAAAATTATCAAGAACAGATGAAAAATGCAATGTCACGGGAAGAAGCGGAAAGCAAAGCACACATGTGCCACTTTCACAGTTTGCGTTGCCAGTTGATCTATTGTAAGTTGGCGAGGTCCAAGTATGAGAATCGAAAGAATCTGATGGTTCTAAGTTCACGGTATAAGTTCACAGATAGACGTGGCAGGGTTTGAGTGTGTAGCACTTGTTATACTGAGATGACCTAAGAAACACATAACATATTTTGGGTATTCCATCTTTTTCTATTTAATCTTTCACCGCAGTCTGTTCCCTTGATACCATGGAAAATGCAAAACCAGTTGTTAACGAGGTTGCATACAGCTAGTAAATCTAACAGCAACGAGGGAGACACCTCACTGATCTTGGAAGAAGTGGCTGCATCCACAGTGGACATGTCGACATAGCCTTTCCCGCTCCCGATCTGCTCGAGCACGCCATTCTTATCGAAGACAACCTAGATCGATTGGCAAGCACACCATTCAGCAAAAGTTGCATCTTTACCCTGATAAGAAAAGAAAAAGATAAAGAAAAAAAAAACAGATGCATCGCGTCTTAACTGATAGGGCGGCGGCGGGGTCGGAGAGCATGGCGATGGTGTAGTTGCACTTGCCGACGACGGAGGCGGGCGTCTCGCCG
>LAPY01002104.1:38594-58801 GCA_000970635.1 Eragrostis tef | reverse complement strand
CGATCGACGACGAAACAGCCGTGCCGCGTGCCCCGCTCCGTCTGGCGCTCTGTGCGACCAGCTGACCGCTTCCGCAGCACGCGGCCGTAGGCCATCACTAATTTGAGCATCCCCCCACACTCTCTGATCTCTTCCTGTCAACGGCGTCGAGGCGCCGCCTCACCAGCAGGAGCAGCTCACCAACCTCCACGTTCGTAGCCGTCATAGCAGCACCGTTTCCTCTCCCTTCTCCTTGGAAGTGTTCAGACTGACCCTGCATCCCGCTCGCCAATCGGTCTAGCCTAAGTCCTTAACAATAACCAGTCAATCATAGCCTGCAAGTAGCGCGTTAAGAAACGTTTCCTGCTGGTATTCCCCGGACTCGCCTTCACCAGCAGAAACCTTGGCTCGCTGACGAACTCTGTAAACCAATCTTGTCGTCGTCTTCTTCTTCCTCTCTCACCCACCATCCACGGCCCGGTGGTTGATGACCTGTTCGTCCTAACATTCCATGTTTGGGACGATCCACACACCTGCTCCACGAGGCCACTTAGCTTGGAACGCCTTTTCCCTCGAGGTTTCCCACCTTGTTGACAATGAACACACATATATATCTTCTGTAAAGTAGGAAGCTGAAATATAATTATTGGTCCACTTGGCCATGAGCTCACTGCGCCCGTGTCGTCGGAAAGAGCTCGCAGATCGAACTCGAACAAACAGTTTCTTTTGGTGATGAAAATGGCAGCCAACCTTTAGGCGCGCGTTTACATCTTCTAAATCTTGCGCATATAGATTTTTCTCTTGTATACCGTTCGTTACACGGTTAATTAAACCTTGAACGATTCTCATGTGCCTCTCGTTAGTCAGGGAGTTCGTCATGTGCATTTCACTTCACCAGAAGCACCCTGGACAGCGACCACCGTTATCATGCAGCAGCTCGCCTGCCGTGGCGACGGCGACGCACCCCATTTCTTAACGCGCGTAGTTTTCTCTGTCTACGAAGGAGGGTTGACTCGGCTGTTTTTTTTTCAGAATTGTTAATTACAACTGTCTTAATAATCAGTCACGAAAGAGGGGCAGAGCGCATCCATTTCTTGTGGTTTCTGCGCCCTGACGTACATGAGAAAGAAAAACAAAGACAACATAATGAAAAATCTCCTTAGGGAGTTATAGTCGAAGAGGTAACACAGATGAAAAACGAGTACGTACACGTACTAGACTACACATGCCGCCTCATGCGTGTGGAAAACTGGAAACAAGAGGCCGAAGAGGAACTCTGTGTCCTTCTAACAACTTGCTAATTTTAACACGGGTACTATAGCATAGCTGCATATATTGGTGGAGTGGACCGTGGAACGGTTGAAAACATTGGTCTTGTCAAATGGAAACACAAAAGCAGATATAGTCAGTTCAATCATGTGGCGTAATGCCCAGTAAAATATAGGAAGGTTCCTAGATACGTTAGTATTTCTCTTCTTGTTTTTATTTTTTTTAGACTATGTCTCTTTGATCTTCTCAACTAATTACAGCTGAGTAGTCAAAGTGTAAGACCTTCGTATTGTAGACTTATGCAGTCCATCGTGTGCTTGCCACATCTATATACACCCTTTTTTGACATTCAAGAGAGGGAGCATTGGATAGGATCACTGCTTTCAGCCATGGCTGGGGGAGGAGCGAAAGGCGGCGAAGAACAGATAACGCTGGAGCACACGCCGACATGGATCGTCGCGGCAGTCTGCTCCGTCATCGTCGTCATCTCCCTGCTCTTCGAGCGCTTGCTCCATCGTCTTGGCAAGGTGCGTCCTGCAGGCGGGCTGGCTAGGGAGCAATCAGTTCTGTCTCATCTCAAAGTTGACACTGTACTGAGCTTTATGCACTGCTAATGAGCCATTTCGATTCTTGATGAGCAGAGGCTATCGAAAGGCCGTAGGAAGCCGCTGTACGAAGCTCTCCTCAAGGTCAAAGAAGGTTGGTTCATTGCGCACCAGCCGTTTTCCACTTCTTTCAACCCGTGTTGAGCTAATTGAGCCGAGGGCCAACGCGCAGTGTAGTTCTAACGTTCTCTTGTGTCGTCGGAGCAGAGCTGATGCTGGCAACTGTCTTAATAATCAGTCACGAAAGAGGGGCAGAGCGCATCCATTTCTTGTGGTTTCTGCGCCCTGACGTACATGAGAAAGAAAAACAAAGACAACATAATGAAAAATCTCCTTAGGGAGTTATAGTCGAAGAGGTAACACAGATGAAAAACGAGTACGTACACGTACTAGACTACACATGCCGCCTCATGCGTGTGGAAAACTGGAAACAAGAGGCCGAAGAGGAACTCTGTGTCCTTCTAACAACTTGCTAATTTTAACACGGGTACTATAGCATAGCTGCATATATTGGTGGAGTGGACCGTGGAACGGTTGAAAACATTGGTCTTGTCAAATGGAAACACAAAAGCAGATATAGTCAGTTCAATCATGTGGCGTAATGCCCAGTAAAATATAGGAAGGTTCCTAGATACGTTAGTATTTCTCTTCTTGTTTTTATTTTTTTTAGACTATGTCTCTTTGATCTTCTCAACTAATTACAGCTGAGTAGTCAAAGTGTAAGACCTTCGTATTGTAGACTTATGCAGTCCATCGTGTGCTTGCCACATCTATATACACCCTTTTTTGACATTCAAGAGAGGGAGCATTGGATAGGATCACTGCTTTCAGCCATGGCTGGGGGAGGAGCGAAAGGCGGCGAAGAACAGATAACGCTGGAGCACACGCCGACATGGATCGTCGCGGCAGTCTGCTCCGTCATCGTCGTCATCTCCCTGCTCTTCGAGCGCTTGCTCCATCGTCTTGGCAAGGTGCGTCCTGCAGGCGGGCTGGCTAGGGAGCAATCAGTTCTGTCTCATCTCAAAGTTGACACTGTACTGAGCTTTATGCACTGCTAATGAGCCATTTCGATTCTTGATGAGCAGAGGCTATCGAAAGGCCGTAGGAAGCCGCTGTACGAAGCTCTCCTCAAGGTCAAAGAAGGTTGGTTCATTGCGCACCAGCCGTTTTCCACTTCTTTCAACCCGTGTTGAGCTAATTGAGCCGAGGGCCAACGCGCAGTGTAGTTCTAACGTTCTCTTGTGTCGTCGGAGCAGAGCTGATGCTGGTGGGGTTCATATCCCTGCTGCTCAACGTGTTCCAGGGCGCCACGCAGAAGATTTGCGTCAAGGAGAGCGTCATGCACCACCTGCTTCCCTGCCCGCGCTCCGGCGCCAAGACCGTCTCGCACTACGGCGCCACCGCCTTCACGGGCGTGCTGGGCAGCACGAGGAGGCTCCTGGCAGGAGGCGCCGGCGCTTCCAGTGACTACTGCCTGAAGAGGGTGCGTACACAACACATTTGCTTTGGTCCGCCAGTCGGATTTCCCGGTAACCGGCACTCAACAGACACTTAATTTGGCCCATGTTTGGTACTTTTTTAGAAAAAGAAAATAATTTTTTGCGAGTCATCGGTGGTCAAAGTAATTGAATTATAGTGATCAACGTCATTTCAACATGGGTGACCTACCGTTCTCCATTTTTCGTGTATTCATCTTCTCACACCGCTCTTGTGTTTCCATTCTCTGCAGGGAAAAGTGCCAATTCTTTCTGTCGAAGCTATTCATCAGCTACACATATTTATCTTCGTCTTGGCAGTCACACATGTGGTTCTGAGTGCTACTACGATTATTCTAGGGATCACGCAGGTATTGCATCATGATTTTTTCTTTTTTATTTTGCATTAAAATATCTTATCAAACATGCGCTCGTTATCATTTAGATAAGAAACTGGAAACATTGGGAAGAGAAGATCCAACAAAATGATGGCAGTGGTCCACAAATGATCAAACATGTGCAAGAATTCACATTTATCAGAAACCACTTTAAAGGTCATGAAAAACGATGGCAGATATTTGGTTGGCTGGTATATATCTTACTTCTCTTGTATCATAAAGCGAAAAACACAATTCATGCTGTTTTTGCGGTGAACACTAATGAAATAAAAATCAATTCATCCTTACTTCAGCGTTCATTCTTCAAACAATTCTATGGATCAGTCACTGAGGAGGACTACACAACCATGAGACTTGGTTTCATCATGGTAGTCACATATAAACTCTAATATATACATGTTTCCCACTCTGTCATTACGTAGAAGAAATTTATATTTTCATGTCTACTATTTGTAGAAACACTGTAGGGGACATCCAAAATTCAATTTTTACGATTATATGAATAGAGTATTGGAGGCTGATTTTAAAAAAGTCGTCGGTATAAGGTAAGCACATGAAGACACTATGTTTATTTCCACTCATCATATAGTCTATCAGTACTAAAATGTACTTAATGATTGTTTAACTAAGGCTCTTACTTTCTATCACAGTTGGTATCTTTGGGCTTTGCTAATCATATTCTTGCTACTGAATGTTCACGGTACATTTTCTATACTGAGAGTACTATTGATTCAAATAGTACTAAAAATATCTCATACAAAAACAATGTTGCACTATGGCTGCTTTAAAACTTATGTTTATGTGCTATCTATTAACTATATATTTATTGAAGTGGTGCTCTATTTAAAGACTAACAATAATCCTTGTTGTGTTTGCATAGGATGGTACGTCTATATTTGGCTATCGGTGGTCCCTTTCATTGTAAGTAAACAAAAATGTGGTGTACATGCATTTTTTTTTAACAAAGCCAAGTCTTCTACAAGAATAAACGATACATAACATCTTCATAGAAAAAAATGCATAAAAATATTTCCTCCATTTCACTGCTGAAACCATAATTAACCTACTTGATTTTTTTTGGTCCTTACAGTTGCTACTTATGGTCGGAAGTAAAATGGAGCATATAATTACGGAGTTAGCTCTCGAGGTTGCCCAGAAGCATACGGCAATTGAAGGGGATCTAGTCGTGGCTCCTTCGGATGAATTATTTTGGTTCCATCGTCCTAAATTAGTCCTTCTATTAATTCACATCGTGTTGTTCCAAAATGCATTTGAGATTGCATTTTTCTTTTGGCTGTTGGTAAGAACAAATACATATATATCATATAATCTCTGCTAATGTACCAGATCTTGAGATCTTCATATTTGTGTAGCCTAACAAAACTAAAAGAAGATACTCACCTTAGAACCCATCATCCATTGCAGCTGACATATGGATTTAAATCATGCATTATCGGAAAACGGGCATATGTAATTATTCGACTGGTAATAAGGTATTGTATAAATAATTTTTGTATCAGCAAAGTGACCTTTCCCTTTAAAGAATAAGAGTGTGATGACATTTATCTTCTTTCAGTGTTATTAGCCAACTCCTCTGCGGTTACAGCACCCTACCTCTCTATGCTATCATCTCTCAAGTAAGTTAACGCCGGTTTGGTTATTATTCAGGCAGGTTTTATTTGATTCTTAAGTAAACTAATCACTTGGAATACTTTAAGTTAATTGTTTAGTAACATTAACCAGACCACAAAAATAAATCCCCCCCCCCCCCCCCCCCCCAAAAAAAAAAAGCTAATCTGACCTTTTGCCCTTTATATGCATATCCTTTTCTTTTGGGCATTAGGCCTATCTATATTTACTGTTTTGATACTAATAATTTTCTGTTGCCCTCAATGTTAAAGATGGGAAGCTCTTTCAAGAGAGGTATGTTTGATGAAAATATATCGAGAGGTCTCACCAATTGGGCTCAAAATGCAAGGATGCGTAAAAGAACACCAGTAACCAATGTAGGTGACAATTCACCTGTAGGAGAGGATGGTAGAATTCAAATGACAAATGCACGTAGGGATTCAGCAATGGAGCAAGGGACAGCTAGACTAATCTAGGTGAATTGTCAATATACAATGTACATATACTTCTGGATGCATATATTTTAGGTCGCTAACATTGTTGCTCGTGGTGCGGCTTATCGAGACTGGAAAATACCATCCAATATGGCAATTTTGCTTTGTAGAATTTAAAAAATGCAATCCAAGTGTATAATTTCCTTTGGTTCTTTTGAACACTATACATACCAAATTCTGCATACACTTGTGTGGTTCCTGGGATTTGGTTCGATTCGGATCCTGTCCCGCTTGAAATGGAAGAAAGAGGCGCATTGCATCATCACTTCATCAGCTACATCAATTGCGATGTCCGAACAGGAACAGCGAGACCGTGAGGCGGCTGAGTGGTCCGTCTGGTCTCTGACAGGTTCTTATCGACAACGGCGGCGACGACGTCACGCCTTACGGGCCTCGTCTAGCTACTTCCCACGTTGTTGCTCGTTTTCCCTCGCGAATCTGCAGGCATTGCCGGACACACTCTTCCCCAGATATAACTTTGACTCGCTGACGGACGCGGCGCAATATACTTCTCTGACTTTTCCCACAATGCAATCTTAAATTTTTTGCTTTTTTTTTTGAAGCCTACGCAATTTTAATTTGGAAGTCACACAACGCTTTCTCATCACGAGCCTACTTGCTATTGTTGCGCATTAACATTTGTCGGATTTGAAAACCAAAACCCATCGTTTATTTGCCCACTTATCAATTTGCCCTGCAGGACCGTGGCGTGCTTCCATTAAATCCATTTCGTTGACCCCAAGCGCAGATCGAACCCCGAGCAAGCATTTTATTAACCTTCTTTAGAACAAGTATTATAACCGACTACTTAGCCGACGAAATTCTACATGTATGAGAAAGAAAGCAGGAAAGAGAAAGGAGCGGGCGGCTCGCAAAACGCCCACTCGAGCGGGCGGATTCGCACGACGCATGCTGTAATTGGCTGAGCACACGCTGCAATTGGCTGAGCGCACTATTGGATGGTAATGACTAGCGAGCGCCCGTCACTACTGCGCCTTCCGTCTTCGCCGGCAGCGGGCGCACCGTAAAACTTGCTCTTACGTTGATGCCGCTAGCCATCCTATGTACTCCCGCCAATCAGTGAGTACTATATGACACGCTTATTGGGAGACGGCTGATTCGATCGACAGACGATTGTTGGTTAAAGCTTTTGAGCCGTTTTCTTTAAACACGTCAGATACAGGGCCAGAAAAACTCGTTGTTTATGCTCTTCCCCAGAAGCACCTGGACAGCGACCAGACCGCCCGCAGTTCGATCGGCAACAGCAACGGTGACACCGGACTCCCTTGGCACGCATGCGTGGTTTTATCTGCTCAGGCGAGGGATGACTAACGGTTCACTACAGCTTGGCTTCTCTTTCATATCAGGATTAATCACCTAACAAGTTTTTTTCTCTACTGTCATCCTATCGTGCTAGTCGCGTCGACCAGCACAGCGCATCGGTTTCCTGAGGCTTCTGCTCTCTGCCATAGTGACATACGTAGAAGCGAAAAGGAAACAAGTTTTCATGAACTAGGAAGTTCAGTTCCAAGTGACAACGCAGATTGCAGAACAGGATTAGGGGGGGGGGCAGCTGTGGTTGACCGTTGACCAATAAACTCATAACAAGGGCATCTTAACCATCATGCGGCATCATGTGTGCCCAGTAAAATATAGCAAGGTCGTCTCATGATATTTCTGTTCTTCCTTCTAGTTTGACTTTGTCTCTTAGTCCGGTTTTCCAAGCCAATAATGTGTGAGACAATTATAAATTATCACCATTCGCCTGTACATGCAACTTTGTGCCTTCATGCTTGCCACTTTCACATCTCAAATAGTGCCCCTATTTGACATTGAAGGGGCCGGGGGGAATAGGATCTGAATAGCTGATTGTTGGCCTTTGGCCATGGCTGGAGGAGGAGGGGGGAAAGCCGGCGACGCGCCTGAGATAACGCTCGAGCACACGCCGACATGGATCGTCGCGGCTGTCTGCTCTGTCATCGTCGTCATCTCCCTGCTCTTCGAGCGCATGCTTCACCGCCTTGGCAAGGTGCGTTTGTCTAGCGGAGGCCCGCCACTACTGCGCCTTCCGTCTTCGCCGGCAGCGGGCGCACCGTAAAACTTGCTCTTACGTTGATGCCGCTAGCCATCCTATGTACTCCCGCCAATCAGTGAGTACTATATGACACGCTTATTGGGAGACGGCTGATTCGATCGACAGACGATTGTTGGTTAAAGCTTTTGAGCCGTTTTCTTTAAACACGTCAGATACAGGGCCAGAAAAACTCGTTGTTTATGCTCTTCCCCAGAAGCACCTGGACAGCGACCAGACCGCCCGCAGTTCGATCGGCAACAGCAACGGTGACACCGGACTCCCTTGGCACGCATGCGTGGTTTTATCTGCTCAGGCGAGGGATGACTAACGGTTCACTACAGCTTGGCTTCTCTTTCATATCAGGATTAATCACCTAACAAGTTTTTTTCTCTACTGTCATCCTATCGTGCTAGTCGCGTCGACCAGCACAGCGCATCGGTTTCCTGAGGCTTCTGCTCTCTGCCATAGTGACATACGTAGAAGCGAAAAGGAAACAAGTTTTCATGAACTAGGAAGTTCAGTTCCAAGTGACAACGCAGATTGCAGAACAGGATTAGGGGGGGGGGCAGCTGTGGTTGACCGTTGACCAATAAACTCATAACAAGGGCATCTTAACCATCATGCGGCATCATGTGTGCCCAGTAAAATATAGCAAGGTCGTCTCATGATATTTCTGTTCTTCCTTCTAGTTTGACTTTGTCTCTTAGTCCGGTTTTCCAAGCCAATAATGTGTGAGACAATTATAAATTATCACCATTCGCCTGTACATGCAACTTTGTGCCTTCATGCTTGCCACTTTCACATCTCAAATAGTGCCCCTATTTGACATTGAAGGGGCCGGGGGGAATAGGATCTGAATAGCTGATTGTTGGCCTTTGGCCATGGCTGGAGGAGGAGGGGGGAAAGCCGGCGACGCGCCTGAGATAACGCTCGAGCACACGCCGACATGGATCGTCGCGGCTGTCTGCTCTGTCATCGTCGTCATCTCCCTGCTCTTCGAGCGCATGCTTCACCGCCTTGGCAAGGTGCGTTTGTTCTCTTTTCGAACACGTTCATGGTTGAGTTTTATCCACCGCCCCGACCGGTGTGATAAACCATTTGTATTCATGGTGAACAGAGGCTATCGAAAGGCCGTAGGAAGCCGCTATACGAGGCTCTCCTCAAAGTCAAAGAAGGTTGGGCCCCACCATGCATCTAGATCGCTCTCTCTGCTCTCAGAAATCTGTAAACAGTTCTAACAGTATTTTGTGTGTTTATGCGGAGCTGATGCTGCTGGGGTTCATATCGCTGCTGCTCAACGTGATGCAGGGCGCCATCACCCAGAAGATATGCGTCCCGGAGAGCGTAATGCACCACCTTCTTCCCTGCCCGCTGCCGCCTTCGCCCGCGGGGGCCAAGACCACTGCACACTACGGCGGCGCCGCGTTCACCGGGGTGCTGGGTAGCACGAGGCGGCTCCTGGCAGGAGGAGGAGGCGCTGCCAGTGACTACTGCTTGAAGAAGGTACGTGTTTGATTTTCAGTTTAGTTATCGTGATACTTTTAATAATATCGACTTTGAACATTCAAAAATGGTAGTATTGTCAATTTTTTGTAGGGCAAAGTTCCCATTCTTTCAATTGAAGCTATCCATCAGTTACACATATTTATTTTCGTATTAGCAGTCACACATGTGGTTCTCAGTGCTATCACAATTATTCTTGGAATCACACAGGTATGCACACGTGTCAAGCTGTCTTAAAAATGCCGCACCATATTTTGCCAAATATTTATCTCATTATCTTCTAGACAAGAAACTGGAAACACTGGGAAGAGAAGATCCAGCAAAATGATGATAGTGGTATGATCCAAATACTTCCCAATTTGACTAGTCATAACTTTTTTTTCGCTTATTATTAGGGTGCTGACTGTATGCTCATTTATGTGCCGTTGTGAGGAAATATGTAGATCCTCAAATGATCAAACATGTGCAAGAATTTAAATTCATCCAAGATCACTTTAAAGGTCATGGAAAAAGATGGGCGGTATTTGGCTGGCTGGTATCTTACTCCTCCTGTATTTTTAAAACTTAGTCATGTTGATTTTGATCTAAACACTAACTAGATTAAAACTACGTCATCTTTACTTCAGCGTTCTTTCTTCAAACAATTTTATGGATCTGTAACTGAAGAGGATTACACAACCTTGAGACTAGGTTTCATCATGGTATTCAGACGTACACTATAAATCATATTTTCTCCACTGTCATTATAAATGAAATTTGAATTTTGCATGTCTACCTTTCTTTTATAGAAACACTGCAAGGGGCACCCAAAATTTAACTTTTATGATTATATGAATAGAGCATTGGAGGGTGATTTTAAGAAAGTCGTCGGTATAAGGTAAGTGTGCGAAGCAACTATTTTTATTTCTAAACAAATCATATAGTATATATCCGTATTAAAATTCAATGATTGTTTCACTAATTAAAGCACCTGTTTTACCGCACAGTTGGTACCTTTGGGGTTTGCTGATGATATTCTTGCTACTGAATGTTCACGGTACAGTTTCTATAATGAATATTACTAAAAATACTGAGACAAAAAAATTGTGGGCTGGCAACTTTACTATATACTTATCTTTGATTATATTATGTTGTGATTTTTCTAAATTATTTCCTTAATTGAAGCGATATCTTATTTGAAAGACTAACAGTAATCTTCGGTTATATTTGCCATAGGATGGTACGTCTACATTTGGCTATCGACGGTTCCTTTCATAGTGAGTAAATGGAATGTGTTGTCGAGATAAATGTACTTAGCTATTATCAACAAATATATGTAAATACACGTATATATTGATTAGAAAATCTTCTATGAGAAAAAAATAAGGCACACTTTTTTATGGTGAAAAGCTGTTTGGAATATAAGCATTCACCAATGACATCGTAACCTTTTATATATGTATTGTTGTTCCTTACAGTTGCTACTTGTGGTCGGAAGCAAAATGGAGCATATCATTACGGAGTTGGCTCTTGAGGTTGCCCAGAAGCATACGGCAGTAGAAGGAGATATAGTTGTTGCCCCATCAGATGAATTCTTTTGGTTCCACCGACCAAAATTAGTCCTTGTGTTGATCCACATCGTCTTGTTCCAAAATGCATTCGAGATTGCATTTTTCTTTTGGTTGCTGGTAAGTGAGAACAATAAGCATTACCATGCGACACAACTAAAATATATTGGGTTTTAAACAGGTAAGGTAAATTCAGATAAAAACCGGTACTTGATATACCATCTCATATATAATTTTAACACCAAATTCCATGTTAATCCAAGCAACACCTAGCATGCAAGCTATGTTAATTCTGATCTAAGTATGCCATACACCTAGCTAACACAATAAAAAAATATTATATAATAATCTCCACTATTTTCAACAAAAAAATGGCCTTCTGTACAAGTAAAAGAATCTCACCATAGCACTCTTCACCCTTGCAGGTAACATACGGATTTAAATCATGCATTATGGGAAAGTCGACATATGTTATTATTCGGCTCGCAATAAGGTATCATATAAAGTTTTCTTTATTAGCAAAACTTTTTGAACATTTAGAGAACAAGAGACTCAAGCTATTTATGTTCTTTCAGTGTTGTTTGCCAACTCCTTTGCGGGTACAGCACCCTACCTCTCTACGCTATTATCTCCCAAGTAAGTCGATATAGTTTATTTGACGAACTGACCTCATTTTACATAGGGGTGTTTTGATTGTTTATTTGCTTTTTAATAAAATATTTTCTTAAAAAACCTATATTACACTTATAAGATGATAAAAGAATGATGATAAAGACACACTAATATGTGCTTTTATCTTTTCTATGCATGCAATTTGAATTGTGTCATGATAGGTTGCCATTAAGGTCCTCTAAATACTTCATTTTTTTTTGTTTTGATGCTAACTTCTTGTGTTCCCAGCTGATGAAGATGGGAAGTTCGTTCAAGAAAGCTATATTTGATGAAAATATATCAGAAAGCCTCACCAATTGGGCAGAAAGTGCTAGAAGACGCAAAAGAATGACATCAACAAATTCACCTTTGAGAGGGAGTAGTGGAATTGAATTGGCAAATTCACAGAGAAACTCGGCAGTAGAGCAAGGCACTGCTCGACTAATCTAAGTGAAGATGTATATATATTTAACATGTAGATACTTACATGCATGATGCATGCATGCATGCAGCTGAAATTGTTACTTTTGTGTGTATTAGTTCGGCCATCCTTTGTTGCACTATATTGCGACTTGAAAATATCGTCAACACGGTGTGGTTTGATTCATTCAATATCAATAAAAGTCTCCATGCGAGTTTTTTTTACCTTTATCCTTACTTTTTGAAGGGCCCTTTAATAGTTCTTTGGAAATAAACTCAAGGAAGCTTCATTACTTTAATCTAGCTACTCGTCATTTTTTAGAGCTCTAAAACAGGAATCTACAATAAATCAGATCCTTTGTATACTTAAGAATAAAACTAATTCAACTTAACCTGTCATACCAACTAATTTATAATTACAAGGCCTCCACTGTCTAGTATCAAAGATTGTAGCATCAGGGGCAAAGGAATTTGCTAGGGCGATTCTCAGGACGTCACTGCTTGCTTCCTGTATTGTAGCCTGCCAAAGCAAAGCGCTTACCATGGGTGACAGCAAGGAAATCGTTGCCGAGAGGTGATTTTTGGCTCACTTATAATGCTCCTTCACAACAATCTGCTCAAGACATTATTGGTAATGATGTTTATTTTGTTTCCAAATTTAGGGTAAAGGATCGTCTGCGAGATTGTCATGGTGACGACCATCTAAAAATTGAGGCAGGTGTCAAAGTGCAGGAGTTTATGGACCTAGCTTTGCATTGTTTCCATATGTATCATTGTTCTGAAGAGACACAGAGACATAGGTGGAACTTGAACACTCTCCATGAGGTGCAGCTCCACTTATCAGCATTTAGAGCCTTTTTAGATCTCGCTGGTGATAATCTCAGTGGCAAAATTTTCACTGATGCATTTGATGCGGCATGCTTCCCTCTTACACTCTTCTCAAGTTTATTTGAACCTGAATGGTCTTCTGGAAGTTTAGCAGTATCTATCAAGGGTCTTCTATCATTGCTGGTGGAAGGAGGTGCTGACAATATAAACCAGTGTTTCCTTGAAGCTGCACGCTTTGGAAGTACTGAGCTTGTACGCATTCTGCTGGAGGTAATTTTAGTTGTGCTTATTTATATTAAAATATACTGCTATACGAAGTTATTACGCTGAGCTTGTACGCATTCTGCTGGAGGTAATTTTAGTTGTGCTTATTTATATTAAAATATACTCATAGAGTGACCTGTTATGTTTCATATCATGCTAAATGTGCACGTCAATGGCATTTTGTTTTGCTGTTTCAAAGTACAAGTCATGAACAAGATGTTAACCGAGAGTCCGAGATTATTTTCTTAGTTCCTTCCTTTAGAGTAAATTTGGCATGAAATTATATTAGAGGCAATTTAAGAAAGGAGATACGATATCAATTAATGTTTACCTTTTGTGTATAAATTATTAATACATCAGTCCAGTGGCAGTTCAGGATGATATTCCAACTCATCTGAAAGTAAGTTCCCAATTGCTTGTTGCCAAAAGAAAAACTTTATTTCTGTGCAAAAAAACACTAACACGGGATGAGTTGTAAATTTTACTATGACAGACTACTGCATAGAAACCGCAGTATTCTATTGAAATCACTCTATTGTTACTCCACATTCCGGCACGTGGGGATGTCAATAAATTTGACGTATGATTGATTTGTAGTCATAAATCTGGTGCGCAACCAATACATAGTGAGTACTATTTCATGTCTTGAAGAAATGTAGCCGATTTAGTTCAACCAAATTGACGTGCTAAAATTGTGCATGTCCTTTCTTAGTTTTTGTGGGTTTGGACTTTGCATATCAGAACAAGGACACTATCTATTTCAATCGCTGCATTGTAACTCCACATCTCAACAGTTGGGGCTGCCAAAGTTTGGACTTGTTGTTTGGCGTACGATTGGGTTATAACCATAATATTGGTGTGCAACCAAGACATAGTAAGTTTGGTCATTCTATGCGAAAATACCCAATTTAGGGCAACTAAGTTACCGGTCCAAAATTATGCGTGCCATTTGTTTGCTATTGTGGGCTCATTAGGAGCATATACCAAATACACAAGAATCACAAACTGCTGTCCTGTTCCAGTATGGTATTGCAGTCTATTCCTAATCCTCAATATTTGTCCTTCTCTGTTCTTTGCTCTTAAGTAGTACTTATTTATACATCATCATAATATGATTAATTTCTCCTCTTTGCTTTTTATTGTCTTAAAATGGATATGTGTAGTTTGAGCTTGCAATCTTGTACATTTATTGAATTATTCTCAAATTCGGCCTGAAGGAATTTATTGAGAGTTATAGGTTCCTGTGCTCAACTGTTCATAAAAGATCAAATCTGTTCCCAATTACATTGTCGTGGTTACCTCTGGATAACATGGTAGACTGGTCATCATGATTTAACTAACTTTTGTTTTATCATTGGGGATGCCAACAACAAAGAACTAGAATGGAGGCATAATCATCTCTAGCTTCTAGGGCATTGGTTTTGTTATCCCGCAGTCTTTCCAACGTGGCTATCATTTCAAGTCCAGAAAGTACCCATATGTGCGGTCCCCCATTATTGTAAAGTAGTAAAGGTCCCTGCGAAGGTTTCGGGAAGAAGATCCCACCCGATGACGCCGCTGGTTAATGGTTAATACAAAACTAGACAACTGATGGGAAGAGTGGTTGCCCAAGCAATTTTTTTATGCCCTTTTGCACCAGTGGTCTCACCTCTTTCTTGTTCGGTCATCATGTGCGCTTGGCAAGTGGACCAATGCTATGTAGGCTTTTGTTTACTGAGGGTTCAATCCCTCTCTTTCTGTTTCTGTTAATTCACCAACGTTACCGTTTAAAAATTTTCTGGAGCACACTCAAGGCCAATAATTCGCTAGTGGCCATTACAATTTTTGCTCATTTACCAGAAGCCCAAAACATTATATATTGTACAACTCTGGTGTTCTGAATTGCCCATGGCAAATACATTGCAGTTCCATTTAACTAGTTTTGCCAGAAAGAGGTAAGAAATCAGTCAGAGCTGTTGGACTTGGTCTTCTGGGCATGGGTGATAAGCGTTAGCCGTAATATATGGGCTATTCCTCCTGTTTGATTTTGTTTCCTTATTCAGTCATGTAGTGTCCTAAAAGACTTTGATAATTATCTGAAAATCATGGAACTTTTGCCACTTTATGCAGATTGCTCATCAGAACAGCTTGGCTGTGGATATTGAACTTGCTTTGGCGTATGCCTCTCATTGCTGCAAGTTTGAAACAATGGAATGCTTGATTGATGAAGGGAATGCTACCTCTTTCATTGCTCCCCTGAGAAAAGCTGCTGAACGTGGGTGCTTGCCTGTTGTACACTGGTTTGTCCACCGAGGTGTTAGTGACATTGAGATGTGCTTTGCCCTGACAACTGCTGCTTCGAATGGCCATTTTGTTGTTGCCTCGTACTTGCTTGCATGCATCCCCCTGAACATTCTTGAAGATCTTAGCCAGCAGATTCTCAAAGCTGCAAGGGGGCAGAGCAGAGAGTCACTCGAGGGTGTTGCCTTCCTTCTGAAATCCAACTTTCTAAGAGATGCTGCTGCAACATATGATGCAGCAGATAAAATTGCTATGGAAGGTGCAGTTGGTATGTCTCAAGACCTAGTTGCTTTTCTAAATGAGCATTGGTCCAAGGCTGCATTTGCCGCAGGGATGAGTGCCGGCGAAGCACATTTTATGAACATCACGAGGATTCTCAGGAGAGGGGCATCCCCGATGTGCCTGCAGGATCTCCCAGCACCGATAGTGCTTGGCATAGCGTATTTGCCGCTGTATCGGGCCTGCCGTAGTGCAGGCGGATAGTTACTTCCACAAAGGCTGAGGGGAGAGCTGGTTGAGGCGGTCAACCTGCTTGGTGAGCCTGCCAACATGGAGAGCTAGGGAAAAGATCTTGTGTTGGCTCTGGAACGCCACTTGCCATCATTCTTGATTGGATCTTGAGATGTCCCCAAATGTAAATAAACATCATATGGTCTCTGCATGGAAGGCACTGCCACAGCAAAATACATGCATGTTCAATGTAAGAGTATACAAAGCATTGTGTAGTTACCAACTTCCAGTGGAGTAATTGTTTTGCCCCAGCTCTTGGCTCTTGCTATTGTGACGGTTGTCAGTGCGTCATGGCCAGCAATTTTGTGTACAGGGGGAGGTTATTTTTTTTCCAAAGAACAGAAGTTCTGTTTTCTCGATTGCATATTGAAAGAATTGTTGTGTTGTGCACCCAACCATGGTATTTCCCCCTCATTTTCCATCCCAAACCACATCCCAGGTACTTGAGTTCTCAGCTTGTTTCACTTTGGTGCAATATTTGCGAATCGGGGGCGACATCTCTTGGACTTGAGTTTGGGTTAGCGTCTCTTGCAGCGGCAGAACTTCACAAGCCTGTTTCACTTTGGGGCAATATTTGCGAATCGGGGGCGACATCTCTTGGACTTGAGTTTGGGTTAGCGTCTCTTGCAGCGGCAGAACTTCACAATACATTTATTCCAGAGCTTCAAACTTGCACTGCGGTTGGGTAGGACAGGATGTAAGTGCAAGGCTGCCAATCATGCAGGCACACGGGCGCATGCTTTCATAATCAATATCCTGTTGCATTTTTCATTATCCTGTTGCATTGTTTACAACACTAAGGTGTTACGGCTGATTTTCAAAAAGTAAGCATAAATTATGTTTAGAAATATGTACAAATGAATCACTTCTGTAAAACATCTTGTCTCATAAAACCCCAAAGTATTTCAGCTCATATTAGTTAACCTCATATTTTGTGGTCATATTAACCCTGACCTTTTAAACAATCGACTATGAATATGACGCAAATTCTTGGTTATGCGTATACACGACATGTCTTTGTACATGTTATTTTTTTCAAAAAAAAAATGAAAAGAGAGAGAGATCCACCTAGGAGGTGCTAGTCGGTTTTTCATTTAAAGAGAGAGAGAGAGAGAGACCAAATAAATAGGCAACTAAATTCGGGAGTATGGAAGTTCCAACTTGGTTGGCTAGGGGTGCAATGGAACAACTTCCACCACCTAGGGGGTGTTTGGTAAAACTAGAGGGGTATAAAAAGATGTCACATCAAAGAGAATCTAGCCATTTAGTGGTACTAAACAAAATCTAATTACAAAACTAATTCAACAACCCCCTATCTAATTCGCGAGACGAATCTAATAAGGGTAATTAAGACGCGATTAGCGAATGGTTACTGTAGCAACACTATTGCAAAACATTGATTAATTATGCTCGTTAGATTCGTCTCACAAATTAATACCCATCTGTAAAAAGGTTTTAACATTAGACTTTATTTAGTACTACTAAATGACGTTTTAGAGGTTAGGCTTTATAGCCTCTAAAGGAAACAAACGCACCCCTAGTCAACTGAGAGTCTAAGACACGAGACAAGCCCAGCTTCCTTTTGTACGTGTTTTGATCATTGAAGTCAATTCGTTGGATACAAGGCTACGTGATGTATTAATTAACAAAAAAAAAGAGAGTTCACATAACGGTAGAGTTTTGTGAAACAAAATAACCATAAAATCTAGAATTATTGACAAGAGCCCAAAAAGATTGGATTTTATGAAACAAGAGGAAAATTTGAGGTTTTTACGAAATATACTCTATATGAATTTTGTGGTATGCAATTAAATCAATATTGTGAGAACACTTTCTTGTAAAAGCTTCAAGGGCGTTGTTTCACACGAATTAGGTAAAAGTCTGTTTGACGGTATTTTGTACAAATTTTCGCAATATTAATCATGCATATGATCGTGTGAGCTCATACGTGTGCACTCAAATTGCAAGGAGAAAGCAAGGAAGCTCTAGGCATGCAGCATGCAACTGCGCATGGCAATAGAACTACAAGGATATGCATGTACGTTTAAGCTAGCCACCACACACGGAATACGTATTCTTATACGGGCTATTGGCCCATCGCCCAGCCTCTAGAACCTTCTACCGGCTACCAGATAAACATCAAGAACAACCAGCAGATTATTTCGCCGAGGACTCCGAGTTTACACGGCTTGCAGTGATCGCGCACTAGGCTGGCTGATGTGTGGGCTCGTCTTTGCTTAGCCCCACAGGCCGGTGAATGCAAGCAAGCAAAGCACAAGGACGCAACAACACAGCAGCGCATTCCACGCCGTGCTTATCCAGCGGGGAGCTGAACGGCAGCCACGCCTATCTCACGAGCACAACAACCCAGTGGCGGCGCATGCAGGCTCGCTTCACCCTAACCCCTGCCTATAAAAGGCCATCAACTCCACCATACAAGGGGGCTTCAAGATTCTCTCCCACACATAAGCACTCGTCCATCTCGCCGGCGAAGAAAAGGCCTACGGCGGCCACCATGTAGTGGCGCCATCTTTCAGGGAGACGAGCATGAAGATCTGGCTGGCGAGGAGGGGAAGAAACCAAGACGGTAGCCGCTGCATGTCAGCACCCACCGTGCCATCCACACCACAGCGTCGGGGTCACGATCAGTAATCCACATATCAATCTACTATCGTATTTATGAATTTCCTGTTGCATGCTTGATTATTGCCACATTGCTATTGTATCTGTTTGCTTTCTCTCTTTCTTTTATCTAACATGCAGTAGGAGGAGGACCCAACACGGTCGCCTCTCCAGGAGGCCAAGCCAACGCCTGGCGGCCACGATGCAGGGGTGCTGCCGTCCACTCCAAAGGCCCTAAAGATCTTGCCAACGATGTCCCGCTGCTGGCTCTCAACTTCTCATTGGCGAGGAGGCAGCCACCCCGGCGGCCACGATGCAGTGGTGTCGCCTTGTACCACGGCATCGTAACGGAGGCCGTGAAACCACTACACCCACGATGATCGAGATTGACGCCCGGCAGCCGCAACACACCAAGGTGCCACAAACATCAAGACTACACTGGCGTCCGTGAATCACGACGCCCATAAAGATCAAGACCAGATTGACGCTCTCTGCAGCACCTACGTCTGCCCCGGTTCACCACGTCGATCTGGGGAGCCGACGCGACGACGGACACGACGATCCAGACAAGACCAATGTCCCGGCGGCCGTGATGCCACTCAAGACAAAGACCAGATCGACGCCCCGACATGTAGCCACGATGCAGCTGAGCCGTTTCCATCTTGAAGGCGACGGCGTCCGGTCTTGCCAACGATCCCGACGGTCGTGACACCACGACGCCCATGAAGATCTACAACGACGCCGACAAACAAGAGATCCAAGGAGCGGGCCATCGTACCCTGCGCCGGCAAGGAGTAGGAGGCTTCCCATGACTGGGTCACCATCGGCCTGGTGTTGAAGAGATGGACATACTGTTGTTGGTCCACTGTGATTCATATCTATCGAATAAGTGATTACTCGATGAGTCACAGTACCATGCATGGATGCACGTCGTGTGTCTTGCCTTTTTTAAGTTGACTACTTTGCTATTTAATTATCTATTATACGGATATCTATACGCGCTCATCTAACACGCAGATTCAAGAGCTTGGTGCAATCCAGAAAAGCATACTAGCACGGAGATGGTGGTCGCGGCAGGCATGACGTACAGACGACGTTCCATTCGTATATACCCAGGCAGTCAGGTCCTTGACGCCTGCCGAACATCAAAGACGACGCCGACGTGAAGCCGTACGAGATGTCGTCGAGATCATCGTCAAATACAACGTTGCCGCCGTCAAGTCCAAGACGACGTCGTCACCGAAGCCGACGTTGAGGTGTCGCCGGGGCCGTTGACGACGAGACACGAGACATCGCTGAAGCTGTCCAAGACTCCAAGCTGTCGTCGCTCCTTCACTGAAGCCTACGTCAACATGGCGTGGCTGTACACATGCATGCTTTAGTGCATTACATGCGCGCATGCATGTTTACATGTGCATACACGTACCTGTACACAATCAAGATGATGAAGTCTCCCGATGAAGTTCTACAATTCTGTACACAACTAAGATTGCTACTCTACTACTCTCTTCAACGACGCCGCCGAATCGCCGTATCGGTCGAGCCAAGCGAACATCGTGCATGTTCTCCTACTACTACAACCACTACATCGAGTCGTACGTGACCGACGAGGCCGGACGACGAGGACGGGTGCAGCCGACGCTAGGCCGCGCTATCAAC
>LAPY01002104.1:24849-38197 GCA_000970635.1 Eragrostis tef | reverse complement strand
GCATGCATGTTACATACGCATGCATATTGCACACACATGCATACGCGTACCTTTACACAATCAAGACGAAGCCTCCCGATGAAGTTCCAGAACTCGTATCCACACCCAAGTCTCTACTCTGTTACTCACTTCGACGATGCTGCCAAGTCGTCACACCGGTCGAGCCAAGCGAACACCGTACATGTTTCCCTACTACTACTACCACTACATTGAGTCGTACATGACCGACGAGGCCAAACGACGAGGGCGGGTGCAGCCGACGCTAGGCTGTGCTATCAACGGCTCATGGACCGACGAGGCCATGGATGACGCCGACGCCAACACCTACATCACCATCAATACACATGCATGGAGAACGCGAAGCGAAGACCAAAGACGACGACCACGCAGCTTAATCGGAGGTGTTCTACGAGTACGACTCGTGGATGTAATTTAACTAGGAGCTTTCCGAGGCCCTAAGAACCAAGAAAACCACATCGCCCAAGTCAGATCACCGCCAGCAGGCTATGGAGCGCACACGCCTTGGGAAACTGTATTTGTATTATTGAAATATGAATAAAGTTGTTTCCCCATTTATTGTTTATTTGTGTACTTCGGTACACTGGCACGCCCGCAATTTTCTTTTACATTCCCTAGGGCAGTGTTAGGGAGAAGTCCACATTAGTGTGTGATTTTTTCTTCCTAAACAAACTCATTTTATACCAAAAAACTGTTTGTAGGGTCTAAAAAAATCTTTAATAACTATAATATTGGACAATAAACACCCTCGAATCCTTTATACCGTTTAGTTTGCCACCCCCAGCAGAAACCATCCCGGTTCTGCCGGCATGTCATCTATGTAGCATCCATCTCCACTGTTGTTCCCCCGCTATTTCACCACAAGGAATTATCTCACATCTAAAAAGTGGCGGTGTGGATGCTTAATTAGATGTCCAAACCAGCTCCATGTCAGCATCAAGTCCAGGCAAAACCACCTTTCTATAGAATCATGGGCGCAATTTATCTGTTTTGTAGTAAATATTGGTTTTAGAGTTTAGGATCGAAACCAAACTTTGATAATAGTTGAAGGATGTAAAATGGAATTTGCGTTGTCCTCTCTTCTGTTATTCATGGTGTACAAGTTGCAACTTGAACAACTAATTCACAGCAAACATAAGTATGCATGAAATCATTTTTTAAAAAAAATAGCATTGTGTAACCAATCTGTAACAATAATGTATATTTAAACTGTCAGAACTTTAAACAATTGCCAGTCAACTCTGGGCCGGATGAAGTAGGTTAAAATCTCGCCCCCATCATGCCCATAATCGAAAGTGATAATTGAGAATAGAAAACTAACTAGCAAAGTGGCCCGTGCGTTGCCACGGGCTGGTTGAAAAAAATATTTTAATAAGATTGTTAATACTGCTCATACAACCATATTATGTTAGTTGAAACTTTATGATTGACAGTTTTTCACAGATTTATGACAATTCAAATGGAATTTACTTGTCACTTGCAAAATTATAATAATAGTGTAGTAAATCACGTATCAAAATATAGTAAATCACTATACTCAAATATTGTAAACTACGACAATATATTGTGTAGCTGGCTACATAACTCTATATGTACGAGGAATTCTCTTGTATGCCACCTAAAAAACTTCTAATACCTCATATACTATCTTTGTCTCAATGACATGTGAGACCGGATGTAAATGATATTTAGGCAAAGATGGCATACAAAGAGTTTTAATTTAAGCTAATGGCTATAAGGCATTTAAAACATTGTGAAATTACATAGCATTACTCTAGTTCTTCCGTGCAAGTTTTTCGGTCTCGATAACTTGTTCTTCTAGACCTTCTGCTAGAATGTATATAATATTGACAACCTCTGATTCGTCATCCCTTTTGGATGATCAAAGAGGATTTAACTTCCAATGTTCAAATACGAATCATATAACGAAGTGGATCTGGACTTTGATTAACTATGTGGCCGCAGATACGTATCATCAATTGGACTTTGATTGAAATTTTAGACAAGGCATTAGGGAAAATTTAAGCTCGTGAGATAAGAAATTAACGTGTACATGTTAAATCATTTCAAGTTTTAGATTTATATACTAACGACCATCAAAACTATAATTAACATCAAATATGTATTGATGGTACATGAGCTAGCATTGCAACATAAAATGGTTTTATCAGGAGATAAGCAATACAATCAAAACATGGTTCTAAGAAATCACCTTGCATGTATTGATGGTCTGCACTCAAGCCATTTGTTTCGCGTTGGATATTATCTATGACCATAAATGGCTTCTACTTCACGGCCAAAACAGTTCTGTTGCATATATCGTAAGAGTACTTAGAAATCACCTTGCTGTGTTAAACAAAATAGTTATTTACTAAACAAAAACTCAAAGCATAGGAAGCAAAACTTAAATGCAAAGTCCCCCCTGAGACATCAGAATTGACCATCTGCAAGCATGCCATGAGAAATACCACGAACCGTCGATAGAAAAATGGCATGTATTAACCAGAGGTTGACGCAACATGGATCGGGACGCTGCCTGTGTGCTACTGCCATCGATCCATCCTTGCAAGAAATATGACTTTTTAACTAAATGTATGAAAATAAATATGCTTCCGAGTAAGTAGAATCACCAGTACGACTAGCATAAACAGGGAATGAGTAAACAGCAATAACAACAACCATTCTAATCAGTACCTAACATATTAGGAACAATCTGACTGTCCCAATATATGACAACTGCAGGCAGGATGTCAATAACATTTCTTTGACCCAGGTTTGCTATTTTACTTACCTCTAAAAGAGAACATTGGAGATTTCTTCAATTTTTGGAAGACAAAAGCGAAAGACTTGAATGCAGCACCCACAAATCGGCTTGGATAAACTGGAGTAAACATGTTCGACCATTCAATTCTGAAAAAAAAACTCAGTGCTGAATGAAAATCAAATTCTGCCCATGTTTCATCATGTATGAAAAATATATGGTGTTTAAATCAAACACAATTACAGTAGCTATAAAATTATCAGTAAAATATGAGATAACTGCATGAGTACCCCTACTTTGTACCTCAATTATGAGAAGCTTATCAGTTACTAATGCTGCATTGTCCATCAGGTAAATCACATGATATGTCTGGAAGGTGCTGCCCAATAGTTTCAGAATACAAATATCACGAACAAACCAAACTATAACTAAAGCAAAATCGCGAAGGAGCTCACCGGCTAGGAGAGTGCCCGCCTGGGTTCAACCCTGGGTGCTGCACCTATTTCCACCTCAGGGGCCTCCCTTGAATTATTTCTCTATTAAAAAAAACCGAAGAAAAACTCCTACCCACTTCTGTTTTTCCTGCACATTGCGACTGTCTATGTATCATATAGCAAAGCAGTTTCCCTTACAGCAATATTTGATAATATATATCACAATTTCGAAATGCGAGAGATGACATATGATGCAATATATTAAGGTTACCAGCAAAATTTTGAAATATGATAATCTTCTCAATGAATACAACAGAGGAAAACACTTGATGGGGATATATCATATAATGAACAATTAAGGCTCAGCTATGCTGATACTTCTGAATCACACATAAACAAAATGGAGCACGACATGAAAAACATGCAGAAGATTGGAAAGGAAGCAATCTAGTATGCTAGCGATATTCTTCTCTGTGAGTTGTTGCTGTTGAGTACTCTCATCAAAAAGTTCTTGGAGCGAGGAAAAGTAAAGTCAAATGTTCTTTCCTCTGTAATAACAAGCACAATTGTAAGTGGATTGAAGAACTTGAGCCGGAAAAATTAAAGAGCAATCAAAGACAGCAGACATCAAGGGCTTTAATTAGGACCTGATATCGGCTCAGCATAGGTGTAGTGCTGCATGTTCTTGATGGACGCTTCGGTATCCTCCATCTGAAGAAGGGCCATCACAATCGCATGCTTTCATTACAAAAACAGAAAAATATAATCTCTAGCAGAAATTAAACATACGGAAAGAACAATCCACCAAAGGGCTGCTCCAAAAAGTCAAACGGTACAAACAGTTCAAATATACCGATTATATATTTTCACAGCCAAACTCAAACTGCTATTCAGATTTGGTTGGTTATGATCAAAGATTGAATTCTAGTATATACGAACAGGGGGTTGGACTTATGGTTCACACACAAGATTAAAGAACAGAGCAAAATTTCCTCGATTTTACCTGGAATCCCAATGCATGCTCCCCTTCCTTCTTCCGTGAAGCGTTGCAAGTTCTGTTGCCGTCTCTTCTCCTCGCTCTCTTTCTCCTCGCTGCTACGGCGAGCCTACCCACCTCTCCCTTTCCCTGTTCTCTTTCTCCGAGATGCTACAGCGAGCCCACCCGCTCCTGAATGACGGTAGCCACGGGGCGACCATGCCAGCGCGCGGAGGGAGAGGGAAGCGCGGGTAGGTGAGCTCACACGGGCCAGATGGGGCCGCGCTTCTGGTCGCTTCCGCCCCTGAATCGCGGCAGCCAACGGGCGACCAGGCCGGCGCAGAGGCATGGTGAGGAGGCGGCGTCCCTATTCCGGCTGGCCACGGCTAAGGTGAGGATGAAGCCTGGCAACTAACAGCGGCGGCGCAAGAGAAAAACTCCTACCCACTTCTGTTTTTCCTGCACATTGCGACTGTCTATGTATCATATAGCAAAGCAGTTTCCCTTACAGCAATATTTGATAATATATATCACAATTTCGAAATGCGAGAGATGACATATGATGCAATATATTAAGGTTACCAGCAAAATTTTGAAATATGATAATCTTCTCAATGAATACAACAGAGGAAAACACTTGATGGGGATATATCATATAATGAACAATTAAGGCTCAGCTATGCTGATACTTCTGAATCACACATAAACAAAATGGAGCACGACATGAAAAACATGCAGAAGATTGGAAAGGAAGCAATCTAGTATGCTAGCGATATTCTTCTCTGTGAGTTGTTGCTGTTGAGTACTCTCATCAAAAAGTTCTTGGAGCGAGGAAAAGTAAAGTCAAATGTTCTTTCCTCTGTAATAACAAGCACAATTGTAAGTGGATTGAAGAACTTGAGCCGGAAAAATTAAAGAGCAATCAAAGACAGCAGACATCAAGGGCTTTAATTAGGACCTGATATCGGCTCAGCATAGGTGTAGTGCTGCATGTTCTTGATGGACGCTTCGGTATCCTCCATCTGAAGAAGGGCCATCACAATCGCATGCTTTCATTACAAAAACAGAAAAATATAATCTCTAGCAGAAATTAAACATACGGAAAGAACAATCCACCAAAGGGCTGCTCCAAAAAGTCAAACGGTACAAACAGTTCAAATATACCGATTATATATTTTCACAGCCAAACTCAAACTGCTATTCAGATTTGGTTGGTTATGATCAAAGATTGAATTCTAGTATATACGAACAGGGGGTTGGACTTATGGTTCACACACAAGATTAAAGAACAGAGCAAAATTTCCTCGATTTTACCTGGAATCCCAATGCATGCTCCCCTTCCTTCTTCCGTGAAGCGTTGCAAGTTCTGTTGCCGTCTCTTCTCCTCGCTCTCTTTCTCCTCGCTGCTACGGCGAGCCTACCCACCTCTCCCTTTCCCTGTTCTCTTTCTCCGAGATGCTACAGCGAGCCCACCCGCTCCTGAATGACGGTAGCCACGGGGCGACCATGCCAGCGCGCGGAGGGAGAGGGAAGCGCGGGTAGGTGAGCTCACACGGGCCAGATGGGGCCGCGCTTCTGGTCGCTTCCGCCCCTGAATCGCGGCAGCCAACGGGCGACCAGGCCGGCGCAGAGGCATGGTGAGGAGGCGGCGTCCCTATTCCGGCTGGCCACGGCTAAGGTGAGGATGAAGCCTGGCAACTAACAGCGGCGGCGCAAGACGTCGGAGGAGCGCGAAGAGCGGCGGCGCGTTCGGACTGGAGATTGGGGGCCGCGGGTTGCGTTCAAGGGCGAGGAGGGGGAAGGGCACGGCGCCGTCGAGCGGAGCGAGGGACGGCGCCGTCGCGAACGAGGAAGCCGGTCCGCGGCGCAAGGGCAGGAGGTGGAAGGGCACGGCGCCGTCGAGCGAGCAAGAGACTGCCCCGTCGTGAGCGAGGAAGCCGGGTTTTTTTTTTCCGATCCGGGCTGTTTTAGGTGGGGAGGAAGCCGGTTTTTTGTTTCCGATCCGGGCTGTTTTAGGTGGGGTCCACCTGTCGGCACAAAATTTTTGATGTGAGAGAGACGTGACGCACGCATATGAACGCACATGAAGTAAAGATAAAGAAAAAAAAGATTAAGACGACGTGAAAGGAAAAATTATATACATGACTTCCAAGCAAATTACAAAATACAAACAAAATTGAGTGCATTGCTGGTCACCGATAAAATGTATGCCTTTAACTTGCTCAAAACTGAATGAAACCTACAAGTAATATGTTGGGTCTACAGCTTGGTCGTTCCGTCGGCAGCTGGGTGGCGGCGTGAGCGCCAGTAGCAGCAGCATGGACAGCATCGCTACCGGCACCAGCAGCAGCAGCATCGGCGGCGGCGGGAGCGGCGGCAGGACGAGCGGGAGCACCAGCAGCAGCACGGTGACGACGGCGAGCAGGAGGCACGACTTCACGGAGAAGTACTTGGCGCAGAAGCCCCTCGGCGTGCTCGGGTCGTCGTGCTTGATCAGCAGGCCGTCGAGGTGAGCCATCCTGCCGACCGGCGGCGTTGCCATTCTCGTGCTGCCGCTTGAACGCCTGCACCCTCCGACCGGTTCGTTGTTGTACGTCCTTCGGCGGCGCTTCTTTTTGAGCTCAAGATGATCAACAAGGGGAATTAGTTTCGTGTCTTGTCCTTAATTTGTGAGATTTGCTTATTTGTGCGAAATGTGTTTATGAGAAATGTGGGTATACAGCAATTATTTATACATGGATGATGGATCGATGCTTAAAAGTCTGACTAGTGTAAATCATGGAAAAAAAATTATATTTGGATTGTAGGAAGCAACTAGTTTTTTTACGGAGTAACAGTTCTATCGTTGGTTGCTTAAATGAAACCAAGTTACTTCAACCAGCTAGCCTGAGATTTTTGAACTCAATTGCTCGTAAAACCTTTGTTTTTTGTGAGTAATTGCTCGTAAAACCTCACAAAACAAGTGTTAGACTTAAATAGGGTATAAGCTTTTTTTAAGACCTTTATAAAGTCTAACCATTGACACGCTAGCTCTGTCCTAAACGCGCTCCAATCTTAGGCTCCGTTTAATAACAATATATGTCTTTTATTAGACCTTGAATCTCTTACTAAAGTGTTTTTATTAGCAAGTAAAACAGAAATGGGATAAATGTTTCTCTTCTTTTTTACACTGGAAAGAAGAAACGGCCAAAAGAGGTGTTTCTACTGATTTTGAGATTCAGTCCGCATTTTAACCACCATTATCTCTCTGTTGAAACAAAATCCAAATACCAACCAATAAGGCAAATACTTTCCTCTTGGTTGTTCAAGAGGCTCAAATACTATTGCTCTAGGTTGTATTACTCCCACTATTTTCTTTTATAGGATATGTATCAGAATTTGTGGGAGTCGTTCCATTTAATCTTTTTTACACCATGGTATAAAAATTGCTAAGAAAACGACATCTTATTATAAAAATTGTGAAATACAGACCCATTCATGCCATCATTTGTACACTAAACGTTGCACATCATTTGAGTAATCGTTGGACCGATTCATGCCATCTTTTATAGGGAATTTATGCATGTTTCACCTTATATTTTGAAACATGCATATAGCTTTGTATCATCATGAATATATTCCTGCATAAATTCCCTAAAGTTGCACTCGTTGTGGTATTTTTGGAGAGAAAAGGTTAGAAGCTCTAGATTCAACAAAGGATGATACCATTTCTCTAGACTATCCCAGGTTCTCAAGTACTTTGAGGCAGGGTATATGTTGCTTAAACTAACCTTCGAGCATCATGCATTCCAAGCGACTACGAAATCATTGCACTTTCTTGTTAAACACAACACTAAAAAACACAACACTATATTCATAGAAACATTTTAACCAAGGCTGGTGGGAGTAATACTTTCGGAGAGCATAGTGATCCATTTGTTGTACAGTGTATATATAGTTTCAAATAACTATGGACCGTTCTATTTGAGTAAAACGAAAGATGATAAAAAGCCACTATCTTAATAGTTCATCACAGATGGATTAAAGTTAACAGAGGAAGCAATAAACAGGACACGCACGATCCATTGATAGATCGATTTGGGTCACGTGCATGCATGTATGTCCGTTAAGTCCGAAAAAGAGAGGAGTTACTGATCGTACCTCACCAGACGCCGGTGAGGCGAGAACCACATCTTCTCAGGTGACCGTGCATGTGGCCGCCGCGGCCATTTTTCTCGGTGACCTGCCGGTTACTCACTCCGCCACAGGGGCAGGAGAAAGAGCTGACAAGTCCGGCGGCTATATAACGTGAGTTGCGCGGAAGAGAGGCGCTCGCCGGGTGCACTGCATCTGGCTCAGCAAATACCACTCGGTCATAGCCTAGGCCTCCACGCAGCAGCGCTGAGGTGACGCCGGGCAATTTTATAAGCGACGGCCTTTTACCCATTCATGCCATCATTTGTACACTAAACGTTGCACATCATTTGAGTAATCGTTGGACCGATTCATGCCATCTTTTATAGGGAATTTATGCATGTTTCACCTTATATTTTGAAACATGCATATAGCTTTGTATCATCATGAATATATTCCTGCATAAATTCCCTAAAGTTGCACTCGTTGTGGTATTTTTGGAGAGAAAAGGTTAGAAGCTCTAGATTCAACAAAGGATGATACCATTTCTCTAGACTATCCCAGGTTCTCAAGTACTTTGAGGCAGGGTATATGTTGCTTAAACTAACCTTCGAGCATCATGCATTCCAAGCGACTACGAAATCATTGCACTTTCTTGTTAAACACAACACTAAAAAACACAACACTATATTCATAGAAACATTTTAACCAAGGCTGGTGGGAGTAATACTTTCGGAGAGCATAGTGATCCATTTGTTGTACAGTGTATATATAGTTTCAAATAACTATGGACCGTTCTATTTGAGTAAAACGAAAGATGATAAAAAGCCACTATCTTAATAGTTCATCACAGATGGATTAAAGTTAACAGAGGAAGCAATAAACAGGACACGCACGATCCATTGATAGATCGATTTGGGTCACGTGCATGCATGTATGTCCGTTAAGTCCGAAAAAGAGAGGAGTTACTGATCGTACCTCACCAGACGCCGGTGAGGCGAGAACCACATCTTCTCAGGTGACCGTGCATGTGGCCGCCGCGGCCATTTTTCTCGGTGACCTGCCGGTTACTCACTCCGCCACAGGGGCAGGAGAAAGAGCTGACAAGTCCGGCGGCTATATAACGTGAGTTGCGCGGAAGAGAGGCGCTCGCCGGGTGCACTGCATCTGGCTCAGCAAATACCACTCGGTCATAGCCTAGGCCTCCACGCAGCAGCGCTGAGGTGACGCCGGGCAATTTTATAAGCGACGGCCTTTTGGGAAAAACGCAGTGCACTCAGGTGGTTCGTCTCCCCTGGCCATCCCGTCTCACCACGCAGCTACGACGTCTCCGCCCTCTCAATTTGTTCGCAGCTGCTCTTTATTTGCTTTTCGGTAAATTTAAATTCTCCCCGCCTGCATGGTCCCAGTCTCCCAGAACACGTAGTGCCGGTTCTGGGTCAGGACTGCGTTTGTTTATCTCGCCTTTTTGTCTCGTCTTGTCTCAGTTCATGCATGTGGTACCAGAAATCTTGGGGCTCTAGGTGTTGTATTCTCTCTTTATGTTGTTGTTAATTAGTGCGTTGATAAACAATGATGATTTTGTCTGGGTGACTGGGCAGGCATGCTTGCCTCAAAGAGAATTTGTAAGTGCGTGTTCGATTCCTGGGCTCTAGATCCTGCCTGCCTTCACCTGCATCAGTTTGAGGGTATAGATGTTCCTTTCCGGAGGCGCCACAAAAGCAAACTAGACGGCTATGCTTAGCAGGGATTTCCTTGCTCGTGTTGGTTTACCTACGCTTGCCAGCTCCATTCTCCTTGGCATGGCCTTGCGTAGCCTGACATATGAAACACTAGCGTGGCCAGCTTGCGCTACCAAAGAGTGACAAATAAACACGGCTCTAGTAAGCATCCTTTTTTTCATCACATTTTTAGACATGGAAATTTGGAGAAACCTCAGTTTCCATCACTAAAATTTGGAGAAGATTGGTGAACGAGAGTTCAATCTGGATTACCACATGAGCAAACGGTAGGAGGGGAGCCATAGCCCCGTATGCACTCCATGGAGCTCCCGCCTAGCACGCTCCCAGTGTAGAAGCAAAACTCGCTACTATTATATTGCTTTCGGGTTATTACAGTACCAAATAAACAGAAAAAATCCATATCAGCAACAGTACGTACAATTAGCAGTACAGGGGGGCCATCTCGCTTTAACCTCAGAACAAAGGATGGCCAAACGCCATGTTTAATGCCTGTTTGAGTTCTGTAACAAATAAATGTACACAGTTCAAGTTAAGGTTCATACCATGAGTAGCTAGTCATCACACTCTAAACAAACAAAGCATGATAATGTTGAGAAAGCTATACAGAAAAAAAAACGAACAAGAGTTCATCCGTAACTAGGCTTGGGACCTAAAATGCCCTCCCAAGGGGCATAGCTTAGAATATCTGGATCCATACACATCAATGAAGCTGTTACAAGACTCGGCAACAAGTGGATACTTCCCACTTTATAAACTTGCTAGTCATCCAGCTCAACAAGCTGAGCTCTTCTCTCGGCTGCTTTCTTCCTGACAAAGATGCCCCACCGCATAGCAGCCTTGATTTTAAGCCACCCAACAACAGCTTTCCCGGGCGCGCGGGTACGGTCATCCTCAAAAGACATGTTCGGGGAAGGTGACGGATAAGAAGGAAAAGTGAAGCCGTCCTCTGTCAGGTTGGTTGATGCGCCACCCATACTCAAGATCCGCAACATCTGCTGCATTTCTTCATTTTCTAGAATCTCATGGCTCCTCATCCTGATCTCCTCCATCAAGTAGTCATCAACCCCACCACGATTTTCCTGTGGCTGCGACCATTCATCAAAAGGATTCATGCCTGTCGGCTGCATTGACTGACCAAGTGCTGGGAATTCAAAACTTTGATGCTGTTGCTGTGGAGGTCCCAATGCTAGCATATTGGAGGCTCTTGAAGATTGAGCCTGAAGGGATGAACCACTAAATTGGCCTTCAGATGATAGCAAACTCCTGTCATATTGCGTGTTGATGTTTGCTGGAATGGTCTGAGAGTTTGCTGTGTATCTTGCTGCCTGGTTTCCATTATATGCATTTCTAGTTCCATCTGCTGAATAGAAAAAACAAACAAACAAGGTTTCAGTGATACTGATATCTCAGTATAGCACACGAATAAAAAAAAAGAAGGAATTATCATTAATGTGTCAAGGACGTGGAAACTGTCCACAGCCTCCACTAAATGTTATTTCACTTTATGCCTTTGTAGATGACAGTGAGCTAGTTTACTCGTAAAAAAATGTGGCTCCTAATAAAGCATAATAAAACAAGAACGCTTTACAGGATAAAACAGGGTAGTTAGAAATTCAAAATCTTGTTACCTTCATTCATAGTACCCGCAGTGGAAGGTTGTCCTGCTTTTGCTGGCAGTGACAACTGTTTCTGTGAATTGGACGAACCATATGAAGTAGGATCACTTGTTGAAGCTGCTGCGGTGTCACTTCTGGTCGTGACAGATTTCTTTTTCTGCTTAAAGCTCAAGAGTGCCTTGCCATCATATTCCAAAACATGCATCCAGTCCTCATATGCTTTCTTTACCAATGCATCAGCATAGACCTGCAGTTTAAGTTGAGCAAGGTCAAAGTGTATCCTATAGAACCTTTCTGGATAAAGCAACCAGGTCACCACCCTCCACATTAAGTAAAAATCCTAAAATACCCAAGGTAACCATTTCCATTCAAACATGTTTATGATTCCAAGGCTCAACTTTGCAATGAATCAGGTAATAAGTAGAGTGCCATTGCCAGCCAGCTAATTAACTGAGACACATATAATAAACAACAACGTTCATTGGTAACTTTCTTAAATTAGCATGGCACTGACGACACTACATATTCAGTTAAAGGGATTTCTAAGTACAACAACTGAAAAGTTTCGCTTCAAATAAAGAATCCTGATAATTTTTAGTTTGTACACTGACACCCTCCAATGATTTAAATACGCAGAATATCCAATTGACAGAACTATAAAAGATTATAATGGTTAGCAACTTAAGTATTCGCATTTGAATGTATAGGTAAAAGAAAAGAACACAAACCTTCTGGTTGTCTGTGAGATTTTCAGCTGAAATGAACTGATCATCAGCAATCAAACCAGTAAACTCGTATATGTTATTGAATATTGCACCCACATTTCTTGTGTCACTAGCATAATATACATAATGCTTTCCACTTAAGACACAAGTCTTTGCGTGCTCAACAAGGCTCTCCCACATCTTATTTGACATGCCGCTGCCCAGAATCTGCACAGAACACAAGGATGTTGAATCATATAAACGCCACAAAGTACAATCTAACAAGTAGCATCATGCATCATAGAACTTACACTTCGTAATCTCTGCTGATCCCTGACAAGAAGCTGGAGGAAATCTTCAACTGTATGGATCCCACTTGCATTTAACTTCTTGTGGAATGCACCATCCTTGCCAATCTTCTCCAACCTCCAAACATCATCCTTTAGGGCAGGTGGGTAGTGCTTTTTGTACACTAGTAAACATCAAATCAGTATGCTTTATTATACAGAATAACTAATAATTAGGTCAACTAATGGTATGAGTAAATCAACAATGTGCGGCATACGTACATTCTCCTCTGTGGTCCTTAACAGGGAAAGCTTCTGTCTTGGCTTCTCTAACACGAATACCTTCACAAAAGCCAGGAGCAACCTTCAGTCCAAGTCTGAATTTCCTGCTTCTTATCCAGCTGGAGTTGTCGGTGAAGGTAAGCTCCCCTATGGTTCCAACACCTTCTTTAAGAGTCACCTGAAGATCACCTGTCAAAAGAGGTCTCTTCCCTTCTCGTTCCTTAACAATGTTATTTTCAAACTCTTCTTCTGTCCAATCCTCATCTTCCTCTTTATTAAAATCACCCTCAAGCACAAGGACATCCAGTTTTGCAAATGATTCGGGTCCTGAAGTAACAACGCATCCAGTGTTTGCATCCAACAACACGACATGTATTGCTGCTCCCTGTTCACCTTCTACTTTTCCACCAGTAAA
>LAPY01002103.1:63502-75486 GCA_000970635.1 Eragrostis tef | reverse complement strand
AACATGAATATAGAAGGGGGGGGGGGTCCAACAAGGCATATAATTTGTCATTATAATGGCATCACATTTTATTTCATCAGAATGCAATTGGAAGCTAATGGATCAGTTTAACAGCAGAAACAGCCAATTGGAAGCTAATGGATCACACAATTCTAATGGGGTAATTAGCAGATACAGGTCTCAATGCATTATAGTATAAATAAAACACTAATGGAGCAGTTTAACAGCAATATCTACCTGACAGAATATATGGTAAAAGTATGTCCTATATGTTCAATCCAGTCTACCATCGATCCGCCAAAATAGACCACAAAAGAATTGTTGGAGCAATCTCTTCCCGAATTCATTAGTCTTTATCACAACCTGAACACACAAAAGAACAATAAGCTGCTATACAGATCAACCTTGAAAATTGTCGAAACTGTAGTTCTTGTTTAACATATTTACATTATTTCAGAGCTTACAGCATTTGCACCACCGTTTCTAATGCATGTTTGATAGTGGATTAACACATCTAGGCATATATACACAGTTGGTAGCAGGGTATACATGATAAGAAACAGCAAGTCAAGATTGGTTTCTCAATTCCCAGGTGATAGCTATTCAACGTATCTAACATCCTTAAGTGAAAGGTTGACATTTAATAAACATGCATTCCTGTGTAAACTTGATATACTGATTTCAGCCATTCTGAGTTGATCAATGAGCACGAATTGAATTCAGGAAAACGGTATACTCATTTCAGCTATTCCAATATAGATTAATAACTTATACATGGGAATATGAGAGCCAGGTACATATATTGACATGAACAGAGCAGCCTGAGAGCTATAGTAAACAGTAATAAAAAAAGAACAATAAAAAAACAGTGATTTTTTTTTTTGAGACAGTGCTGCCAGGTGAAGGCAAGAATCATGGGGGCAGCCCAAGGCTGATGAGCCAGAAAAAGGCCTGCCTGAACCAAGCGACAAATGGTAATCTAATCTAATAAACTAATAAGAGACGAGTTGAGGAACGGATGACCACGTACCTACAATTTGTTTACCCTCTACCCTACCCACCCTTGATTTAGTTGGGCCCGCTACCTCAAAACGCACCTTGATCGTTGATTGCCGAAACCAGCTCGCCATCTGTAGGGGAGCGTCACGGTGATGGCTACGTGAGAGCCTTTTTGCATTGTGAATTCTTACAACTTGTTACAATGAGAATTTTTTTTCTTACCCATCCCTTTCTGTACCCAGCCGCATGGTGGGTTTTGAATCCCGCAACGCACTGGCCTTGGCAGCGTTTCCTTTTTTTCCTCTAGGCCTTGATTCGTTTCCTTTTTTTTGTACCCATCCTTGATTCGTTACCCTAATCCCTCCAGGCCTTGCAGCGTTTCCTTTCTTTCTCCAGTTCTTAGCGGTGTCTGCGAGCGAGCTTGAGGAGGAAACCGTGTCCCTGGCGGCGATCGAGGCTTTCGAGGCGGCGACGCAATCCCGACCCAGACCGAGGATCTCCTCGACGCCGGCGACGAGGAGCGTGACGAACGAACGAACTGCGCGCCCCTCGCAGCGAGGATGTTCTTCCTCGCCATCGCCGGCCACTGTCATCCATGTATGTTTCTGAAACCCTATTTATTACGTGTATAATCTTTTTCTTTTTCGGACAAAATCCTAATTATTCGATCGCATTTGGTCCAGACCGAGGATCTCCTCGACGCCGGCGACAAGGAGCGTGACTAACGAATGAACTGCGGGCCCCTCGCAGTGACGACGTTCTTCCTCGCTGTCGCCGGCCACTGTCATGCATGTATGTTTCTGAAACCCTATTTCTTAGGTGTATAATCTTTTTCTTTTTCGGACAAAATCCTAATTATTCGATCGCATTTGGTCCAGACCGAGGATCTCCTCGACGCCGGCGACAAGGAGCGTGACTAACGAATGAACTGCGGGCCCCTCGCAGTGACGACGTTCTTCCTCGCTGTCGCCGGCCACTGTCATGCATGTATGTTTCTGAAACCCTATTTCTTAGGTGTATAATCTTTTTCTTTTTCGGACAAAATCCTAATTATTCGATCGCATTTAGTCTAGGGACGGTGAACCATATCATCTCATCTTTCATCTTCAACAAGGATGGAACGTACAGATGGAGGACCGCTGTCAGATCATGAAAATAATGAGATTGCAGGTGCAGGTGCCTTGCTTCGGTTTTTCGATCTCAATTTTTTTTTAGTTTGCAAGTGCGTGTTGTACAATACATGTCAATTGCTTCGACTTTTCGTTCTCAATTTAATTTTTGCAATGTTCACTCTATCAGGTGATGTGCGAAAATGTAAGGGTACAGAGCGACACCAAAAGTTTCGAGAGCAGGAACATGCGGGTACTTCGGGTGACGCCAATAATTCAGTTCTTAAGAAGAACCGTGCGGGTACCGCGGAACGTACTAGAAGGTGGCGTGCGCGGCAAAATGCTTGTCAACCAGCTGGTGGGTGCTCCTCAGATTCAATAGGTGCCGTTGTTTACTTCCATTGCAACATTTCCTGTGGTTTAAATATTTTCGTTAGCCAAGGACAATAGGTGTCGTCTACTTTGATTGCAACATTTGCTGAGATTTAAATGTACTGTTATGTCGACTTTTAATTTAATTTTGGGATCCTGTAGATCACTCTCCTTTGTCTGATGTTACCAATCTGTCAACACCAACGGTTGGATCGCGAAACCAGACCAATGTTGAAAGAGATCAGCTGAATGTAACAGGTATGTTGTAATTTTTTCCCTAAAAATCAGTTTTAGTAGTTGGTGTTACCGTGTTGCTGAAAATGGTCAGCTGGATGTAACAGGTGGCAAGGAAAACCGTAGTGTTTCTAATGTTATGTCTGCAAATGAAAAAAAAAGGCGGTAAGACCCCAAGATCAACCTCACTGTGAGACATTGTGACGACCTTCTTTGTTTTCATATATATTATGTTTCAGCAGCAGGCGGAAAAGATAAATTAAAGTTGGGTGGTAAGAGGGTTCACATCGACACTGAATCAACGCCACAGATGATGTTTCGAGGTACCACCGCGTTTTTATCGTTCTGTTTGGTGGGAATCTATAGTTCCAAAAATCCCATGTATGTATTAAATCATTTTTCACTTTGATAACCAGAAAATGATGATGATGGGGTGTACCAGCAGACACCTTTGTCTGCCATCACCAAACATTTGAATGGAGGTGCAAGCTCTACCTTGGAACCAGATTTGTCATTTGAAGCACGTGAAGAATTGCGGAAGGCTAAGAACCGTATCCGCATGCAACAATACCGGAAAAGGAAGAGGGAAGGACGTGACAAAGCAGAAGAAGGTATTCGATGTTGATAAATTTAGAGCCATTTATAATGCTTTTTCTACAAACAACTGATATGTTATGTCCCTCTCCCTATTTTTAGGAACTAACCTTGAGACTCCAATGTCACCCATAACGTCATCTCAACAGAATCTGTCATCCATAAAGAGGTGTGCCATCCGAAAAACCATGAATCCCAACGGGTCGATCACGAGCACGGGTACTATACTTTTCTCATTTTAAATTACATGTTTGTAGACATCTGTGTAATTACGTTAGTTAATCTCATGTTTGGTTGGGCAGGAAACGAGCAAGGTAAAAAAACGACCCTGTTCATGAAGAGAATTGTTGATGCTGATGCAGCCTCCAGCGAACCGTGTGAGAGCAATGGTGATGTCGATGATGATAGTTGGCTTCACAGAAACTATCAATGGCGCCCAGGCTCTTCACCAGTTGCTGGGAACTTTAATGACGTTGCATGCGAGGCTACAGCAAACGTTACGCCTAAGGATGCAAAAAGGATTAAGAATACACTATACATGAAAGAATACCGCAAGAAACAAAAGGAGGAGGCTGCAGCAAGGGCGTCTGCTGCAAGGCACGCTGCAGCAGAGGAGAATCGTCGTCCTGAACGGGATGCCAAAGCAGGTAACTGTGATTTTCCTTTTTATATATGTTGATAAAACATATGTTCTCTCCTTAAGCTAATTCATTACATCAAATGAAAGGTGATGTACGTGGTGATCATGTGGGACATCACGGCAATTGGGAACCTAATGAAACAGACCGTACCGATTTTGGTAATTATTAATAAGAAATTACGCACTTGGTTTACATTTTGACCCCGGTCCACAAGTGATTTTAATTTATTTTGCTTGGCAGGCGAGGAGGATCTTGACGCCGCAGACCCGGGCGCTCAGTTTGACTTACCCGTGGATGAGGAGGATGACGAGGCAAGACTTTATGGACTACGTGGTATGTATCTCTGATTATGCACTTCAGTTTTATTGTCCGCTGCAATACAAGATTTGTTAGTAATGCAATATTTTCTTCGATTTTAGATATTAAATACAAGTCGTATCGAATTAACACTGGCAGAAGCAGCAATGGAGTTGATCCTTATGACCATGTATATTCCAATTTGCCAAAAAAACACCATGTCCTAACGCGTGATAAAGATTGCATCCATTGTGGGGCCAAAAGGATTTACTGCGAAGGTAAAGCATTCTGTTGTAGATCAGGGATGTTTAAAATACATACACCTGAGGTGCCTGCTGAGTTTAGAAGGTTGTTCACAAGTCAGACAGATGTAGATGCTAAATATTTCCGCAAGAACATCAGATACTTCAACTCTCACTTTTCTTTCACAAGTATGGGAGCCAAAGTTGATCGTCGTGTAGCTACTGCGGCGGGTACCGGTGTGTATACCTTTAGATGGTCCCAGGCACATGCAGCTCTATTTCTATGACACGGATTTCAGTATTGAGCACAGAGCAAAAAGATCACCCCATTTGGATGAACGGCTCATACGGCACATACTCCAACTTTTGGAGAGTAACCCATACACCATGACATTTAGAATGCTAGGTGGTGTAACAAATCTTGAAGAGTACAGTATTGAGCTTAACACTGAAATTGATGTTGATCAAAGACGATACAATGCTCCGACCGTTTCTCAGGTCGCTGCAATCTTTATGCCGGGTGCCGATCCACAACATGTGTTGGAGAGGAGTGTTATGGTGTGTGGATTGGCAGATAAACCAGTTTATATTAGAGCTTATCACGGATGCTATGACCCATTATCTTATCCATGGTTCTTTCCTGGTGGTGAAACTGGCTGGAATAAGGGAATACAATATGTCGAGAAAAAAAAGGGCGACAAGGGAGATAAAGGTGATGTGAAATAATTTTAAATAAATGATACCGCTACTGTTGCATCTTTACATGCCAATTTAATTCGGTATCTTTTTTCATCTCATTGACAGATGAAGATGGAGAGCCAGCAGACCTTATTGATCCAGAACAAGGACAAGATTTTTTTTACAAATTTAAAATTGATAAAGAAACCATAATATTAAATGTCCATTCTCATTCGCATAAGCTGGACCAGTTGCTGATGCTTGTTTCTTTATTTCTAAGCAGGAAATGGCGAAATAGAATCTAAACACTTTCCTGGGGATCCTGATTCAAATACCAAATTCGTCAGTGCAGGAGAATATTATTGTTACAAGATGCAGATTAGAGACAATGAATTCAATGTATTGTTTTACGGTGGCCGACTTTTTCAACAGTATATTGTTGATATATACATTAAGGTTGAGACTATGCGGCTCGACTGGTTCTGTAATCCGGCGCACCAAAAAATTATTCGCGCCGACCTGTACAAGGTATGCACCTTGCATCTTACTGTCATTTGTAGCCATGCACCTTGCATCTTACTGTCAGCCATATTGCTGAACCGAGTTTATAGCTTAATGACCGACAACACTTTTTTGTAGACGTGATGCTTGTTAATGGTTGTTTGCATGCAGTATCAACATGACCAGCATACATTTTATGTTTAATGACCAACATATAGTATAGCTAGCATGCTATTTATTTATGTGCCTGTGTGATATAAAAAGTATGGAGTACATACATGATATAATTGATAATTTGTTGACTACATAATTTCCTTGCAAAACTGCTGCATCCGATCAAGAGCCTTGTAGTGATAAACAAAACGTTAGATTTGACTTTCGGTGTAATGATTCAGTATGCAAGCTGCCAGGTTTCATTTTCATTCCAGCTATTATTTGAGAAATATTATAGAAGCAATGATGAAGCTTCAGATTTATGTATTTTGTTTCTCGATACAGCGTTGGTACTGTTGAACTTAGCTTAACACTTTTACTTTCATCTGTTTAAAAATCATTACTCTGTTTAATATGGATACATCCTACTTATTTCATTAGATTTTGACTACATATATTGAAGGTTTTTGTACAACTCTAATACTAACAGGAATTCTGAACTCGAGGGATTTTGTTTATATAACTGTCTGTTGTTACACTTTCTTGTTTTTATGTTTCTTTGTTCTATCTATTTACGTTATTGCCCGTACTTTTAACTATAAATAATTCACTTTTTGTTTTCCTCCTGCGTAGGGAGTTTTGGGCACTCTTGCTTCCGGGGAGGCACTCGCATCAGAAGCTGGTCATCGACTTATACTTCCTAAATCTATGACTGGTTGCAACCGAGATGTCCACATGAGATTTCTTGATGCCATGACATTAGTGCAGCGTTTTGGAAAACCCTGCTATTTTGTGACTATGACATGCAATCCTTACTGGGATGAGATTTTAGAGCGGCTTCTATGTGGACAAACCCCACAAGATCGCCCGGATATTGTGGCAAGGGTCTATCGAGCAAAGCTTCGTGATTTGGAGGATTTTCTTGAGAAGAAGAAGCACTTTGGCGAGGTTGCGGCGTATGCTCATGTAACTGAATTTCAAAAGAGAGGATTGCCGCACGAGCACTTTCTATTGATAATGAAGAATGGGAGCAAGTTAACGAGTCCCGATGAGTATGACAAATATATATCAGCACAGATCCCTGACCAGAAGAAGTATCCTGTGTTGCATGATCTTGTGTGCAAGCACATGATGCACGGGCCATGTGGTGTGTTGAACAAGAAATGTCCGCGCATGATTGATGGAGAGTGTCGTTTCCGTTATCCGCGGCAATTCTGTGAGGCAACCCAACAAGGCAAGGACTCATCCAATATATCGGCGGTTGGACAATCGATGGGTTGTTCCATATAATCCTACTTTGCTTATGCGTTACAATTGCCATATTAATGTTGAGATTTGCTCGAGCATCAAAGCAGTGAAGTACTTGTACAAGTACATCTATAAGGGTCATGACAAAGCATCTTTCACCGTGGACAAGTCAGAGAATGATGATAAAGTTGTAGATCAAATCAAGCAGTATCGAGATGCACAATGCATCACACCACCAGAGGCAGTGTATAGGCTTTTTAAATTCCCACTTTACTCTATCTACCAACCCGTGCTACAATTGGCTGTTCACTTAGAAGGAATGCATATGGTTGCATTCAATTCTACTTCAGATCTGAACGAAGTCGCCAAAAGTGAGAAGGCACAAAGGTCCCATCTTACCGAATATTTCAAGATGAATTCTACTGACCCCAATGCTTGTAAATACTTGTTTAAAGAGTTTCCAGAGTTTTATACGTGGAACAAGTCAGGAAAGTTTTGGAAACCAAGAGAACAGAGAACACAGATTGGGCGTATGGTATATGCAACTGCTTTAGAAGGGGAGAGGTTTTACCTACTGATATTGTTGGATCATGTGCGGGGCGCGACCTCCTATCGACACCTAAGAACTGTGCGTGGTGTGGAATACTCTACATTCAGAGAAGCATGTGAACGCCTGGGAGCAGCAGAGACGGATGACACTCTAGACAAGACCCTGACTGACCGTGCTGTTTGGCAGATGCCTTATCAGTTCCGTCAAACGTTTGCTATACAAATGGTCTGTTGTGAGTACACCAACATTCGTAAATTGTGGGACAAACACTATGATTCTTTGTCTGAGGACTTTCATCGAAATATAAAACATGAACACGAGGTGCAGCAGAGGGTTCTAATTGAGATTGAGATACTTGTCGAAGGAATGGGCAAGGACTTTGATAGTTACGGACTGCCCAAGATTGATACGTCGCAAGGTAACACGAGCGAGCATACAGTAGTTTGTTTCATACATTTGTCGACTATAATAAATACCAAATTAATTAATGTCATAATTTTCCTCTGTCTGTTGCCTTTTGATTTCCTAAAGATTTTTTGATGCTGAATGCTATACAGTAGTTTTGGATTTATCATAGCAACTAAGTGAACAGCCGGATCCTAGCATCTTTGTATAATACATTATTCACAAGCATTTTTGTTCTGTTCATTCAAAGAAGAGTTGTTTTAAAATTATGACATGATTGTTTTTTTTCTTGTTTATGTGTTCACTGATGAGATACCGTAACATATAAAACTTGTTTTTTAGGCTGTCACATATCCATGTATAGTGCTACAGACAGGTCATTTTTAGATTTTGTGGTATGATATGTACTATAATAGCAGTTAATAATTGTTTCATGTTTTATAAAGTTCAGTTTTATGGTTTCATTTATATAGATGTCCCCGGCCCTTTGTCTGCATGATATATAATTTGTCCTTGATTAAATAGGCATGGTTTTAATACGTGTATATGAGGACCTTATTTATCTGATGTTTTATTAAATAGGCATGATTTTAATACATGATGCCTTTCATTGATACAGAACGCAGAGAGCGAGACTACTGTCCGGAACTAAATGAAGAGTTGTCTCTACAGGCTGAACCAGAGGATCTTAAGATTGTGAACACTCTTAATCCCGAGCAGCGTGCTGCTTTTGATGAGATTATGGACCATGTAAAGTCAGGCAAGGGTCAAGTCTTCTTTATTGATGGACCCAGAGGTACCGGAAAAACATACCTGTATAAAGCATTGATTGCTACAGTTCGAGACATGACCCTAATAGCCGTTGCAACAGCCACGTTAGGTATAGCGGCGTCTATTATGCCTGGTGGTCGCACAGCTCACTCAAGGTTCAAAATCCCCATAAAGATCAATGACCAGAGTATGTGCAACTTCGCCAAACAGAGTGGTACCGCTGAGTTGCTCCACACAGCAAGCTTATTGATATGGGATGAGATTGCAATGACAAAGAGGCAAACTGTTGAGACCCTGGATAGATCACTGTAAGACATTACGGGTTGTTCACAGCCGTTTGGGGGCAAGGTTATGGTATTCGGAGGAGATTTTAGGCAGGTGCTCCTAGTGGTTCCACGTGGCACGAGAGCTCAGATTACCAACGCATGTCTTCTCAGGTCCCACATATGGGAGAATGTCCGGAAAATAAATCTCACTTGAAACATGAGGGCACAAAAAGATCCTTGGTTCTCAGAATATCTTCTCCGAATTGGCAGTGTCACTGAAAAACAATCGTGGATGAATATGTTCAGATTTCAGATGATATTATAATTGACTACTCGCAAGAGGATGGCATTGACAACCTTATCAAAAATGTGTTTAATGGTCTTTTGGACAATGTGTCGTCTGCCACCTACATGAGCGAGCGCGCTATTCTTTCCACCAAGAATGAGCACGTTGATGTTTTGAACTCAAAGATAATATATATGTTTCCTGGTGAATCCAGGACATACTACAGTTTTGACTCCGTTCATGACGACTCCAAAAACTCTTACCCTCTTGATTTTCTCAACTCATTGACGCCAAATGGACTCCCCCACATGAACTGAAGATCAAGATCAACTGTCCTCTTATTTTGCTTCGCAATCTCGATCCACATAATGGCTTGTGCAATGGTACCCGTCTGGTGGTAAGGGCTTTGCAAGGCAGTGTCATTGATGCTGAAATTGTTGGCGGTACACACGCTGGTAAGAGGGTGTTTATTCCCAGAATTCCTCTATCTCCGTTCGAAGATCTATCGTTGCTCTTCAGATTCAAAAGGAAGCAGTTTTCGGTCAGACTTAGCTTTGCAATGACCATCAACGGTTGGGGAAATGTCCCTTATAGCCGTTGCAACAGCCACGTCAGGTATAGCGGCGTCTATTATGCCTGGTGGTCGCACAGCTCACTCAAGGTTCAAAATCCCCATAAAGATCAATGACCAGAGTATGTGCAACTTCGCCAAACAGAGTGGTACCGCTGAGTTGCTCCACACAGCAAGCTTATTGATATGGGATGAGATTGCAATGACAAAGAGGCAAACTGTTGAGACCCTGGATAGATCACTGTAAGACATTACGGGTTGTTCACAGCCGTTTGGGGGCAAGGTTATGGTATTCGGAGGAGATTTTAGGCAGGTGCTCCTAGTGGTTCCACGTGGCACGAGAGCTCAGATTACCAACGCATGTCTTCTCAGGTCCCACATATGGGAGAATGTCCGGAAAATAAATCTCACTTGAAACATGAGGGCACAAAAAGATCCTTGGTTCTCAGAATATCTTCTCCGAATTGGCAGTGTCACTGAAAAACAATCGTGGATGAATATGTTCAGATTTCAGATGATATTATAATTGACTACTCGCAAGAGGATGGCATTGACAACCTTATCAAAAATGTGTTTAATGGTCTTTTGGACAATGTGTCGTCTGCCACCTACATGAGCGAGCGCGCTATTCTTTCCACCAAGAATGAGCACGTTGATGTTTTGAACTCAAAGATAATATATATGTTTCCTGGTGAATCCAGGACATACTACAGTTTTGACTCCGTTCATGACGACTCCAAAAACTCTTACCCTCTTGATTTTCTCAACTCATTGACGCCAAATGGACTCCCCCACATGAACTGAAGATCAAGATCAACTGTCCTCTTATTTTGCTTCGCAATCTCGATCCACATAATGGCTTGTGCAATGGTACCCGTCTGGTGGTAAGGGCTTTGCAAGGCAGTGTCATTGATGCTGAAATTGTTGGCGGTACACACGCTGGTAAGAGGGTGTTTATTCCCAGAATTCCTCTATCTCCGTTCGAAGATCTATCGTTGCTCTTCAGATTCAAAAGGAAGCAGTTTTCGGTCAGACTTAGCTTTGCAATGACCATCAACAAAGCTCAGGGACAGATGATTCCTATTGTTGGTGTATTTCTGCCCAAGCCTGTCTTTTCTCATGGTCAATTGTATGTTGCGTTGTCTAGAGGTGTGTCAAGACAGACTACTTCGGTCCTTGCTAAGCCTAATAAGTTGCTTGACCCTATTGGGAAAAGCACGAAGAACATTTTTTATAGGGATGTGCTAGAGTCATGCTAATTTTGTTTACGTTTCTGGTTTTCCGATTTCACCTAATTGATGGTTGCTGTATTCAAACACTTACAAAGTTTCCTCTTGCACTCTATTGTTTTTAGTCATCCTGTATCATAATTTAATTAGTTCATTCTATATGTTACATACATGGATGGATGTGCCAGAGCTCTACAGACACATTCATTTTTTTTAGTCATCCTGTATTCAAGCTGCATGGTTTCCCAGACGTGCTACAGGGGCATTCACTTTTTTTAGTCATCCTGTATTCAAGCTGAATGGTTTGCCGGACGTCCTACAGGAGAATGGCTGTCCTATGCTCTCGGCACTCCAAGGCAATGACATATGCAATTTTTAAGCGTATATAACACTACGGGTTGCATGAAAATTCATGTCCGATTCTTCTTTTTGACAGATATTCGCAGGCAGATACGGGAGGAACTCCCCACTCAAGACCGAATTCAGTTAGCTGTGGGTTGTCGTTGTAGTGTTATCGTTTTTCACAGGATCGAGTCGGAAGTGCTGATGAACAGATACAACAGTACAACACATAAAGAGCATAAACTTTTCATATTTAAGTTATTACATTAAGTCCAAATGATTTAAAACACGCGAGTACACAGCGGAAGTCTTAAGATACATGAACAACTACAACTCTCGATGATACATGGTCGCACATCGAAGCCCGCGATGTGGACCTGCTGAGAAACTTTACCGAGCAACAGCGGAAGCAAAGACTACCTGCACAAAAACATAAAGAGCCAAAGCCTGAGCAACTAATACTCAGCAAGACTTACCCGTCAACATGGCCAACTAC
>LAPY01002103.1:10926-25469 GCA_000970635.1 Eragrostis tef | reverse complement strand
AAACGCCGGGGGGGGGGGGGGGGGCGTTTCCCGACCTGATATATTGACTTCAAGTGTTACTCAAAGTATTACATCTTACCATGACATAGTCTCGTTATTTTATTACATTCGATCGTTCCGGTCGCTTACGGCAGCGGTGCAGCCAAGAGATAAATGAGAGGAAATAGAGGAGATGGTTTGTCTCGTGGTTACGTCAATCCCTTGGAATGTCTTCTTGTTTCTGGCGTCCCAGATCCTCCAAAGGATAGCGAGAACAACAAAAGGCCAGGTACTTCTTCGCAGATGAGAAGGGATGCGCATGTTCCAGATATCCATGTTCGTCGGTAGTGAAAGAGCTAGAGTGGTCCACACAGTAGAGCTATGAGTGCAGTCGAAGAAAAGATGTCGAAGGTCTTCCTTGTAGAGGTTTACCACATGTTTGTAGTAAAGGTTGACCCGGTGGCTAATACGATCGTTGCAGAAGAGCCATCCGAAGATATTAACTTTCACCAGGTAGCTTGTGTTCCAAATGATGCTCGTATTGGGGTCAACGGTGCCAACTGAAGTGAGGTCCCTGTACGCCTGGTGGCTCGAGAAGGGCTTGTTTGTAGTAGTTCAAGAAAATATACTCACGGGTTCAAGAAAAAAGAGCCCCACTTTTGTTGCTTGAGATTTTGTTTTTGCATCCTCATCACATCTAAAAGATGGAAATTGATGATCTTGAAGTATGAATACAAATAATCAAACATATACACTATAAACCAAGTAAACTTTAATAAAAGAACCGACGAGAATCTATCCACGGTCATGAACAGTCAGCCTATGTGATATTGATATGATCGAGTTATTCTATGGAGATAAGCAACACGATAAGTTCCAGTCATAAACAATGCAGGATAATAAAGCTACGGTATAACAATGTTTGACTATTCGGCATAAGTACACAGCAACAATTTGAATCCATTATGCTCTCACCATCATTCGGCTTGAATTATCTTACTTACTAGCTTCCATATTATTACCTGCACGAGGAAGAAACGGAGCACACCATGGCAGGAGAAACATTGTTTTCTGTAGCACATGACACCATGGCAGGAGTAACATTGTTTCTATAGTGCACGATAACACATTTAAAACCATTCAGGTCACACCATGATTCGGATTAAGTAACTAGCTATCACCATCCATATTAGCATCAAGATAATAAACGACACCATATAAAGTTCAGTTGAAATCATAAAACATACAGGACAAAGTTACATTGTCTGACGGTCCACCATAATAATACACAACATATTTAAGTAAGACCACGATTCGCCTTGTAAAAAAAGTAACTTAGTTACCAGCAGCTTCCGCGTGATCACCTGCAGGAGTAAGAAAAGGAGCACGCCGTGGCAGGAAAGATGGGTAGAACTTCTCGTTGCAGCCCACATTCGTCTCGGCGTGCAGGTTAGTGAACTCCCTGGAGCCAAGGTCCAAGGACGCGAAGTAGTAAGAGAAGCAGGAGATGCCCTGGTCATTCTTTTCGGCTTCCGCCACCAGCTTCAGGTGAACCACGCCAGCTACCGCCGCAACGACATTCACAAATTTCAGCTGCCCAGCAAGCTTGGAAGCCAGCCCCTTAAGCTCCACTTTCCTGTAAAGCTTCCACTCTCCATTGCCAGTGGCGGCGGCAGCAGTTCCTTCTCCTCGCTGCTGGATCCACGCCTGCACATTGAACCTGGGCTCCTCAATCCCTAGGACAAGGCAAATGCTTCCGGGCTTATCCATCTCCATGATGGTCATGCGATGCAACATTCTATAGTGCTGCAGACGTCTGGGCAGGCTAACGGTAGAGTAGGACATTGATCTCGTGTCCAAAGCAACAAGGCGCCAACCGGCTTTGCGGTCGCCACACAGACTGTATACTACCTCACCTGAACATTTCTTCCAGGTTATGTGGTGGTCCCAGTCCCAGGCTGGACCACCACGGCAGCTGGACCTTCTGCCACTCACCGGTGTTGGTGTTGTAGAAGTGGCAGTAGTCACTCGGAACCTGCCACGGACAGGAGGTACTAACAGACCGCCGTACGTAGACAACGTTGCCGGTGTCTATCACGAAGCGATCATGTGGCAGTCGAAGATCTCCTTAGGCGGCCACCGCAGCTCCTTGTTCTGGCCAGTGAGCAGGTCGAAAGCGAAGAGATGGTTGTACTTGGGACTTCAGGAGGCACCAGCCGCCATTGTGGTCAACGATCTGGAGCTCCAGGTTGCTGCGGAACCCAGCACGTGCACGGCCTTGTCCATGTTGCGGAGGGTCACAGTGAGGTCAGGACGAGAGCTGGCGCCGGCATCCTGGGACAGGCGGACGTCGGAGAGGCGGTCGGTGAAGTGCAGCAGGCCAAGGAGGGGGCCGGGCCCCGGGTGGCGACAGTGAAAGTTGCCGAGGAACGACGGAGATCTGCATATTTTGAGCCATGGCTTGCACACCGCGGAGGCAACGGCGAGGCTCGCCTGAGACTGGAGGGTGGACAGGACCTCGCCGACAGCGTCAATCGTTGAGATTATCGATCGATGTGTCCTTCCCGGCGGTCGGAGGAGCCATCGAGTGAATTGTGAGAAACCTAGCAAGACCTGAAATATAGATAGAAAAAGAGGGACGAATGTCAGAGGCGTTGTTCCAGTTGGGAGCGTTCCCCATTTCCATCCTTCACCAGCAGGCAGCAGATGGAACAAACGTACCCATCGATGTGAGAAACACAACATACAAATCAAGGACGAGAAACGAAATCCAGCTTTCAAATTGAGAAACAAATCTCAAATCACACCACACGGACGCATCAGATACCCCAACAACAACATTCTTCTCGAACTGTTGTCTGAAATTCCGAGACATGACGAACGAGAATTTTACTGAAATTAGAAGCTTTTCAAATGGGTAAAATGATTTCATTTCTAGCGGTGCTGTCTGTAGACAGATCAGCAAGGAAGCAGGAACACGGGAAGCCTGGAAGGAAACAAAACCTCGACTCACAAGCACAACACGTACTCACATACGAATCAGATCTCCGAGAAAGCATACATTCAACTAAATTTTTATTCTGAAATTCAGCACAAGGAATCGAAATTCCTCAACCTGAAGAACGAGAATTCTACTGAAAATTGATTCTTTGTCAGATCAGGGAATGGGTACGTGCAACCTAGGGTTTGAATTACGAGGAAGCAGAAGCACTCGTATCCTCACCGATGCCGTTTGTAGAGAAGACAGATCGGCAAAGAAAAACACGGAGAGCCTAGACGGAAAGTGAACAACAAAGCGAGGAAGGGATCGACCTTTATTGGATCTCGGCTGCTCTGGAAACTGGAAGCCGACTTTGTCTCCTTTGTTGAGCTTCGTCTCGTCCAGTCTTCCTGCCCCTAATGGAAGCTACGGCGACCTACCCGCTGGGGGGGACGTTAGCTCGAGGATGGCGCCGGGAGTAGGATCGATCTCAATTGCGGGAATGGAGCAGAACTCCGGTGTAGGTTGTTGGCGAGGAGAAATGGCCGCTGTGGGGAAGGAGAAAGGGGTAACAGTTATGTCTCGTGGGCTGAGTCACTGTGGCAGCTATTTTCCTTTTTTTTCTGCTGTGACAGTGAGGTCAGGACGAGAGCTGGCGCCGGCATCCTGGGACAGGCGGACGTCGGAGAGGCGGTCGGTGAAGTGCAGCAGGCCAAGGAGGGGGCCGGGGCCTGGGTGGCGACGGTGAAAGTTGCCGAGGAACGCAGGAGATCTGCAGATTTTGAGCCACGGCTTGCACACCGCGGAGGCGACGGCGAGGCTCGCCTGAGATGGGAGGGTGCCCAGGACCTCGCCCACAGCGTCATCGTTGAGATTCTCGATCGATGTGTCCTTCCCGGCGGTCGGAGGAGCCATCGAGTGACTGGTGAGAAACCTCTAGCAAGACCTGAAATATAGATAGAAAAAGAGGGACGAGTGTCAGAGGCACTGACGCGCTGTTACAGTTGGGTGCGCTCCCCATTTCCACCCTTCACCAGCAGGCAGCAGATGGAACAAACCCATCGATGTGAGAAACATAAGTTAAAAATCAAGGACGAGAAACGAAATCCAGTTTTCAAATTGAGAAACAAAAGCTCAAATCACACCACACGGACGCATCAGATACCCCAACAACAATCATTCTTCTCGAACTGTTATCTGAAATTCCGAGACACAAAATAGAACCTCTCAACATGGCGAACGGGAATTATACTTAAATCGGAAGCTTTTCAAATCAGTAAAATGATTTCGTTTCTATCTAGGGTTGTCACCGGTGCTGTCTGTAGACAGATCAGCAAGGGAGGAGGAACACGGGAAGCCTGGAAGGAAACAAAACCTCAACTCACAAGCACAACACTTACTGACATACGAATCAGATTTCCAGAAAGCATACATTCAACTAAATTTTTATTCTGAAATTCCAACAGAGGGAATCGAAATTCCTCAACCTGACGAACGATAATTCTACTGAAAATAGAATCTTTTTCAGATCAGGAAATGGGTACGTGCTACCTAGGGTTCGAATTACGAGGAAGCAGAAGCACTCGTATCCTCACCGATGCGGTTTGTAGAGAAGACAGATCGGCAAGGGGACGGAAGTGGGTACGTGCTACCTAGGGTTTGAATTACAAAGTGAGGAAGAGATCGACCTTTATTGGATCTGCGCTGCTCTGGAAGCCGATCCTAATGGAAGCTACGGCGACCTAGCAGCCGGGGGCACGATAGCTTGAAGATGGCGCCGGGAGTAGGATCTCAATTGCGGGGCACGGAGCAGAATTCTGGTGCAGGTTGTGGCCGCTGTGGGGAAAGAGGAACACTGTGGGGAAAGAGGAACAACAGTTTCTTCAGTGTACTTTAATCATTCGGTCAAAAAATAACTGCAGCAGAATTTTGCTTTTGTTTTCTTTTTTAATTGACGAAGCCACCATCTATCCAGGCGGGCTCACCAGGGACTTTTCTTCAGTGTACTTTTATTTAAAATCATTCGGTCAAAAAACTAAATTGAGAAGACTGTCGTCTTTCTCTCTCAGGGACTGCCAATTCTTTCCTTTTATCTGCTAATTTTTTACAGTTTTATCCTCGAGAAAATAACTGCAGCGGCAAATAAAAAAGACTTAATCAATAAAATAAATATATGTTCCAACATGCAAGGCTCAAAGAATAAACAATTTGTAACACGACTGTTGCAACATAGTAGAGCTATTATTGAATTGTTACAATAATGCCACCAGCGTCATATTATATACAGTAACATGCCATAGTATTTTATATCATACAAAAACCACTACACAAAACAAAATTCTACCCACTGCGGCATATTCTACATGATATAAGACATAACAGGACCTATTGCAACATCGAGAAAAATTACTCATGCAACTTATGAAAATACTTACTACACCTAGAGTAAGATACATGGAAAATCCCATGCAACTAAGAAGGACTAATGCAAATACACAAAGCCATCCAGAAACCTTATATCCATTTGATAGTAGCACCTCTATTTCATGTTCCTCTAATTTTTTTAGGGGGTAGATCAGGTACTTGCCTCAGCCAAAGTGAGGATAGATGCAAGATTATTGGTAGTTGGGATGAGGATGTGGGTGCCTATTGAAGGGATATCCATGGGTTGGTTCGCCATGTTCTTACAGATTGCAGAAGGAATTGTGGCAATTGGGAGATTCACTTTAGGAGTGGACAAAGAATCTACTAGTTCACGCGTCAATGCCAAAGTTGAGTACTCACAATGTCCTATGAATTGATGGAGCTTCTCTGATGCCACAAGCGGCATATTATCAAATGCAACAGCCTTCAAGAAACATTATCCATTAGATAGTAGCATCTATGCTCCATGATCCTCTCCTCTTTTCAGGGGGTAGATCCGACAAACGCCTCAACCAACTGAATTAAATAGATGCAAGATGATCGGTAGATGGGACGAGGATCAAACCTAAAGGACGTGGATCATATGGGGGGTGAAGGCGGCGAGCTTCGAGTCTTGGATCCCATGGACGAGGTGAACTATGAGGAAACGACCTTGCCGAGAAGAGAGGCATGCTTGGAGGCTATACCTCCCTTGGAGCTGGTGAACCTGGTGGCCTAATGCTATGGAGTTGGAGTTTGACGTGCTCAGGGCTGGAGCAGAGAGCCAGGAAAGTCTGCTCGCTTCGGGTGACGTGCCTAGTGGCTTCATCGTCTGCATGGGAAGGAGTCCTAGTGGCTTACATTTTCTGAGCGTCCGACATGCATGTTTATTCCATTATTTAACATAATTTCATTGCATAACTTATTCATCTAAATTCCCTATCTATTGTAGTGAAGCAGGATACATCAACAAACCCTACCAATAAGGAGAAACTAGGTGGCTTTTAATTCCTTGCATTGCTTCTATTTAGACCACCAAGCATCATTGGATTGTCTTAATATTAGTACATGCAGAAGAATCAAAGTTTTTGTATTTTTAATACAAGGGCATTAATTTGCAAGGTTAGATTAATAGTTTCCCAGTGTTTTCATTTTAACTTTTATTTTTATATTGTGACATATCCACCGGTCCTTGTTTCTATATTTTCTTATTGTCTGAAACAACTTTCTCAGGGTAGCCAACAAATTATCCTTTGAAACATCTTACATCTCTTGTGCAAGCTGAGTGCTTTATTGCAGTCATTCACTTGAACTTATGACTGCAATGAACTTAATAATGATCATTCAAACAGGAGTGAAACAGGAACAGAATAGTGATATATAACCACATTCTAGTTTGTAGAATTCGTAGAACATCACTTGAGCTCCTTTTTCTTTTCAACTGATGCCTTGAATTGTGCTACCGCCCCTCCCCCATTGTGGTTTTTTTTTCATCTGTATGCTTATTGTGTTTTCAGACTTTGGGTGGTGGTGAAAAGTTAAGTGAGCTCCAAGACAAGACTTCTGATATACGCACTCACGTACATATCATCACTTCTCTACTAACATCTCCTACATGGCTTAACCTTGACATCTATTTAACCTGCATCATGCATATGTTATTCAGGCTCAGGAGTTCAAGAAACAGGGCGTGAAAATCCGTAGGAAGACATGGTTACAGAACATGAAAATAAAATTGGTGATTCTTGGAATCCTTTTGCTGCTTGTATTAATCGTCTGGGTGTCTGTTTGTCAAGGATTTGACTGTACCAAGCATGAAACATAGTAAGAATGGTACCGCATGACAGTAGTACTAGCTTAGAGTCTAGATCAATGTGTATTTGTGCTGGTGAATTGAAATGTACTCGCAGATTCTTGGCTCTTGTGATTCCACCGGATATTTATCGCGATGTAAATGTAAAGCTGAGTTGGTCTTATTGAACATATGAGGTTTATTCAGAATGTATGATCCTCATGATATGAAGTAATAGTACGGTTTCATGTGCATTAACTGACTTTGTCAGTTCATTCTTCTGCTGGTCCCCTGCGTTTAGTGTATGCTTTATTTGGCACTGCGGTCCTTTTAGATAATAGTGCAGCTTACTTGTAGATAGCTTGACCTTGGCTAGGCGCAAGAGATGTATTTCAAATGACAGTACCACTTGAGTGGAAATCAGAGATAAAACTGTGTTTTCCTACCAGGTTGTAAATTGCAAATTCTTTTAATGGATTTTTTCCCCCTGAAAGTAGCAAACTTTCTTAAACCAAGTGGGATGATGGAAGATTAGAGCGCCAAAGCAGGTCAAACTCTATTCGTTCTTGTGATTTCATGATTTGCATTTCTATCCCCTTGCATAAAATAGATTACACTTCTTGCACCACAGAACCTACTCACAGAACTGATAATGTACTTTTTGTGCTGTGGGATCACATTGTGTTCAACATTTGTCATAGTGGAAATTGTTAAAGTACATTATTTTTGAAATAAGGCAGAGTGCAATTTTAGTACTGTTTCTTGAATGGGTTACTATATTTTTTTTCTAACAACTAATACAACAGTTAGCATCTTGAAAAGACAAATAGAACACTAATTTCGTCCTAATGGGCCTACAAGTCTTGATCATTATGAAACCATAAGTGACATCAACCTTTCATATATTTCACATATATTGAAAAGATAGAGATTGTGATCCCACTTCCCAGTACTTCAGCAACGACGACAACTCAAGGAATCTATATATACTATATAGAAGCAACCCACTAACAATCATTGATTGCTATAAAGCTAGATCCTCGTGCTTCCACTTCATCCTAATTATTCAGTCCGTCCGATCACGATAGCTATCCAGGCTAAGCGTTAGATCAGACCATGACCCATCACTGATAAGCCAGCAAACAAACCATGCTGATCTCTTCCACTGCAGGCGACAGCACCATCTTTTAATTATCATTCATTCTACCTCAATCGTTTTAATTGTCCGTTAGCAGCGTTGCCAAGCTCATGCCCGATTTAAATATTCTACCTTCCTATAATAGTCCACTAGCAGCGGTTTTCCACAATAATTCACCATTGTCACACCTCATAATTCACCGTTGTCAGTAACTCCCACTACCAATATATGCAATGAAGAGGCCAATGTAATTGATGGCTTTAATCCTCCTCTAATGACTCTCCACTCAACAACTCCGCTCAAGCATTCCTATAAAGAATACGTATCCTCCCAGTTCAGCATACCTTGAGCATCACCAATCACAAATCACTCTCCTAATTCCAGTCCAAAACGGCCAAACCCATATGCATTCTTCTAAAGCGTGTTCTTTTACTTCCGTTGTGTTTTGTTCCCTACTTCGATATGATAACAGAAGTGTGAATCTCTGGGTAGCAGCGACCAAAGATGACTCCATTCTATGCATAATCGTTTGAATATCTCCACTTTCTAACCCAAGAAAGCAAGAATGGTTTGATATGGAACAGCTGCTGCAACATTCACCCTAGCTGGAGCTTCCATGTCAGTGGCCAAGCGCAGATCAACTGCAAGCAAGTGGTGGATTTCTCATTGACCACACTGCGAGGTTTCCAGCAATGATGACGAGCTGCTACTTCAAATCATTCCCTCCCGATTCTCATCGACCACACTGCGAGATCAATTGCATTGCTAGATTTAAATAAACCGTACCCACTAATTTATTTATAGTGTGTTCATCACTCATGAATTTTCCACCTATTTTCCACAGCTCTGTTTGTTTCATTTTTACGTGAGTTAGCCACTTCACTGTAATCAAGATTTCTCAGATGCAGTTTTAGATGCACGTGGTTGCTTATTAAGGGTGTTATTTTTTTCCTCTACAAATATTCTCTGCCCAACTGATAACTTTTGTGGGTCAAATTGTGCACAACTTCTACAAGAAAGGATGCAAATTTTCCATTGGTTTGTATATGAACTGTGACCAAAATATTATCATCTCATAGTTATCAATCCATTTACAAAGTTAACATGACACTTTTTATGTTACTTTCCACTCTAATGTCCCATAATCACACACAAATTCCCGCAGCAACGCGCGGGGTTATCAACTAGTAAGAACTATTTCAGCTAGGTGTGAAAGCCAAAGCTCAGTTTTTTTAAAGTGATGGACCTAGTGAGGCAGAAGGAAAATAAACCTTTATGTCGATTCCAGAAGAAGCTGGTTCCAGTATCAATATTTTGTGACAAGGTCAATTTGATGATGGATACTATACAATAATTGTGGTTATCTCTGTAGTTTATTTTATTTTCAGATAACCAATTTCTATTTTTTACTGCTAGTCACTTTAATTCATATATACCATATCCAGCAAAATTATTATTCTGTTTCTAAACATTATCTTGCACACATGACCACCTCACAGTCTGAGCAAGCATGGTTTTTCACCAAGCATATTGTAGGAGTTAAGAAGTAGTTCAATCAATGTAGCATGTGCTTTACGATATATAATAGGTAAGTTATTTGAGAAGATGATGACCTACTCTTTGAGAAGAGCATTGCTTATGTAGAAGGCCATGACCTATAAGAAGCTGTTCAAGACCGAGAAAACTTGTGGACTACTTTGACAGCATTGTTAATTAGAAGCTAATGCTCAACCCAAAGATACAAGGAACTCTTCCTATATTGCGTTCCCCGAATACTGGACCGAAAATATTGGGGTCTAAATCTTGGTTATCATACTTGGACCGACGGGTAGTTTTCATTTGACGGTAAATGTTGCCTGCTCGCACACTTAGAGGAAACAATATTCTGTAGTACTCTAATATAATGTTCCTGTTCAATTAAAATTCTTTTACAGTCGCAATGTTAGCTTGAGAAATAAGTATATGTAAGAATGACTGGCTTGCTCTGTCGGATGTATAATGTTAATCAAAAGGGAAAGTCAGATAACCGTGTCATTTTTCATTCGGATGTATAATGTAATGACACAGAAGTAATTTTTTCAATGATTAATCATTGTACGGCTTCAACCAAGAAATGAATCATGTATATGGTTTATTACCAAAGTTTATTGTTTACAGCAACAGATCTCGACTTGCACAAATAATTAGCTTTGAAATGTCTTATTTTGTGACTGGTTTGAGAATCAAAGACGGCCTACATTTGGAATGACATAACACATAGCAAAAATTTCTCATCAAGTGAATGTACAAGAGGTCAGAGGTTAATATGTCTCAGTCATCTCTGACCCAAAGCATCATTTGAATAATTCGAATTCGCATGGCTTTCTTTGGGTGCCACTAATAAGAATTGATACTTCCCATATTGTTGGAAAACACGAACTGAAGAGAGGTGTTTTGGTGCTGCGGGATCTGCAGCGCTTTCAGTTTTTGATTGCAGTATATAAAGAATAGTACAATCTAACTCCCGGTGATGGGGATAATGGCCGTCATCCAGGCCTTAGTGGCCGAACAAACTGCCTAGTGGCCTAACAAACCGGCCATGGTGGCCTGAAGACTTGGACAGCATCCTAGAGATACTTGCCGGCTACTGTAGTCTATCTGAAACGACTGAAAACAGAAAACAGAACACAGCACACTGACCGAAACTGAAACTAATACAAGGTTTATCTAACAATGCTCCCACTAGTCCTTGTGTGATCTTATTTATTGTTGATCTTGACCATCCCAATCCTTGCCTTCAGCTCCTGGAATCTCACTCGCCCAAGTGCTTTCGTCAGGATGTCAGCGAGTTGGTCATTCGTGCTGACAAATTCAGCACTGATCTTCCCAGACAAAACACACTCGCGGATGAAGTGATAGCACACCTTAATGTGTTTACCCCACTCATGGTGCACCGGGTTCTAGCTCAGCGCCAGGGCCGATATGTTGTCGATCCGGAGATCCACCGTCCTAGCCTCTTCTCCCTTGAGTTCAGCAAGCAGCCGAGCTAGCCAGAGACCCTGACTTGCTGCTATTATCGCCGCAACATACTCTGCCTCATAAGAAGACAGAGCAACAACCAGGAGGAACATCAGGCCTGATGTGCTCTTCCTCGTGTCGACATCACCGCCATGATCACTGTCAGTAGCCGATCAACTGCACCTCTCCAGGACCAGTCGCGTAGAAGAGGCCGAGCCAGAGATTACCAGCAATTTAGCGCAGCAGTCACTTCACTACCGCCATATGTGTTCCTCCGTTGGCCGCTCAAAGAATCTGCTCACAAAGCCGACGGCGAAGGAGATGTCGTGCCTGGTGTGGACGAGGTTCCGGAGACTCCCGACAAGGCTCCGCTAGTGCGTGGCATCGATGAGCGCAGCCGTGATGTCACGATTGAGCCTCAGCTGCTCATCCATTGGTGTCACAGCCTGATTGCAGCCGCTCATCCCCGCCGCCTCAAGGATTCGCTGCGCTATGCCATGTGCGCCAGCGAGATGCCTTTCTTGCCTTGATGTACAGGGGAAAACACTTCGTCGTAGTTGACCCCTGCCTACTGCACGTACCCCTTTGCGACAAGCCGCGCCTCGTGCTTCACGATCTAGCCAGCTTCGTTTTTCTTTAGTTTGAAGACCCACTTCAATCCGATGCCACGATGGCCACGCGGAAGAGTGGCGAGCTCCCAAGTGCCGTTACCCTCCGCGGCACTCATCTCTTCTCTCATGACCGCCTGCCATGCCGGTACAGTAGCCGCCTCGCTGTATGTAGTCAGTTTCCCTGTTTCAGAGAAAAACATAGCACCACCGTGATGGTGTGGCGTCATTCCCAATCAGGTCGTCGACTCGGCGGTAGCGGATTGGAGTGTCGTCGTGGGAGTCGTCGATGCACTCGCGGTCGTTCGATGGTGGGTCACGAACACCAACGAGCTTGCTTGCAGAATAGGGGAGCCTGGTGGAGATGGTGCAGCCGGAGTTGCAGCTACTTGCGGTACATGTGGCGACGGCGCGCGATCATGGTACTCGGACACCGTGTACTCGACGGTGAACTCGCTCGCCTGGGCGGCCGACGTTGAGCTGTCCAGCTCCATGTGGCGTCCTCGTCAAAGATCACATCACGCGAGAAGTGGACGTGCTGGTTGACAGGATCGAGCAGCCTGTACGCCTTAAAACCCTCTTGGTATCCAATGAATACCATAGAGAGCTCCTGTCTTCAAGCTTGGTGACGTGCGGCTTCTGCTTGTTCATGTACGCCACACAACCAAAAGTGCGCAGGAAGTGCAAAGCTGGTTTAGACCATGCCTAGCTTCATATAGTGTCTGGCCGACGAGCGCCTTGGTAGGTGCCAGGTTGAGGAGGAGGACCGCCGTGGAGATGGCCTCACCTAGTACTCTCCCAGCATCTTGCATTCCTTGAGGAGGGCGCGCCATGGTGACGATAGTCTGGTTTCGCCGTTCTACGACCCCGTTCTGTTGGGGGGGAGTACAGAGCGGAGAAGCGGCGCATCACACTGCGATCAGCGCAGTGCTCGGCAAACATCACGAAGGTGAATTGTCCCCCGTTGTCCGTGCGCAACACACGGAGGCGGTGGCCGTCGGACTCGACTTCGGCGACCGCCATGACGCGCTTGATTACTTCAGCAGTGTCAGCCTTTGTCTCCAGCAGGGCCAGCTACATTTAGCGGCTGGTGTCGTCCACCATCAGCAGGAAGTACCGCCTCCCTCCTGGCGTCGGCAGTGAGATGGGGCCACACAGATCGGCATGAACCAGATCAAGTGTCGTGTCGACACGGTACTTGGCCTTCGCGGGGAGCGCAGCTCGGCGGTGCTTGGTTAGGACACAGGTATCGCACTGCTGATCAATGTGATCAAGTTGTGGAAGCCCGCGCACCGTCTCATGGTGTGTCATGTTCTGAAGAGCATCAAAACTGATATGCCCATACCAGGCATGCCGACGCCAGATATCCTCGACAGACACACGGGGCGGGCAATGCTCAGATGCAGAATGTACAGGCGGTTCCCGCCACGGCGTCCCTTGGCAAGGAAACGTCATTGCCGTCTGCCGATCCCACACCCTGAGGATGCCATTCTCGATCAGGACCTTGGCGCCGTGCTCATCCAGATGCCCCACGGAGACGATGTTGTTCTTCAACCGGAGAATGTAGTTGACCCCAGTGAGCACCATGTGCTCGCCGCTGCGCCAAGAGAAGATGATTGTGTCGCACCCAGGGATGTCGACGACAGAGCCATCTCCAAACTGCACCATGCCGGTCACGGCTTGGTCCAGTTCAGAGAAGACATCGCACCGCCCCATCATGTGATTTGTGGCTAGGAAAAAAATTTCAGCAAAATTTCACTGAAAAATCCAACATTTTGTGAGTAAAATGAACAATACCAAGGAAATCCCGCCTTTGACCACCTTAATGTGTCTAAATTGCCTTGTTTGCATATGCAACCGTGATGTTTTGTTGATTTGAGACAATACCTTGTGAAATCATGTCAAAACTTTTTTAAAAATTAAAATTTTGTTCGTCAAAATTTCTGAAATTTCCGATATTTCATGTTTATCGGTACCTCTAAAATTGTTTTGTTCCTGAAATATTTTTCATAGAGACACCTGTATCCAGCTACCACACATCATCGCACTAGACAGCGCTAGCGACTACAAGGTGGCTCCGTCACCAGAGGCTCTGTCATCCATGGACCTGGACTCGTGGTTCGTCGAGGTAGATATTGCCAGCCGCCTCTCACTACCGGAAATCGAGAAGCTGCCATTGGTCTGTAGATTTGCCGTGTGCATTCTATCGGGCACACGGCAAACAAGGTGTTTTACCGAGTTCAAAAAGTCCAACACACTGCAACAAACAGACACACGGTAAATGGCCGATTTGCCGTGTGCCCAATTTTACCGTGTGCCTATAGGCACAGAAACACGGCACAATGCGGACACACGGTAACTATAAGATTTGCCGTGTGCCGTGCACTCTGGTAGATGGGAAATCGCCACAGTCAACACCCATTGACTAGCGTTGACGATGCCACGTAACGCGCCAGTAACGTGGAAGTGCTTTGCCGTGTGTTGGCTGCTACGGCACACGGCAACCATCCGGTTTACCGTGTGTAGGGCTTCTGGCACACGGCAACACATTTTTTTTTTCACAATTTGGCGATCAAATTTTTTTCCTTGCCCCCATACACTTCATTTTACTTAGTCTTTCAATTTGGTGAATTTCTTGATCTATTT
>LAPY01002102.1:68824-85310 GCA_000970635.1 Eragrostis tef | reverse complement strand
CAGCCATTGCTCCCGCTCTCGCGCGTCCGGACGCCCGTAGCCGTCTGGTTGATGTAGTGGGTTGGTTTGAGTGAGCAGAGGGTTTAAGGTCGGGGCCGGATTCGTCAGTTCCCGCCGGGATTTTCGCCCTGGGGCCGAATTCCGGGAGCTCGTGGCGTGAGTGGGAGGTGGTCGGTCGTTCGGGATGGATTCGGCACTCTAGCCGTTGCGGAATGCCGTGGTGCTGAAATGCAGGTTGTCTCGGGTTGCAGGGCGCACTGCTGATCTCTAGCACTGCTGGCTGCGGCACTGAGAGCAAACTGATACGCCAAGATTGCTAGCTGCGTTAGGGGTACACTGTTGTTACGATTTGACGAGGTTTAAGGTTGGTGGAGTCGCGGTGGGTACTCTGCTTCATCATGGTTTATGCTCCCCTGTTCCTACGGGACGGGGTGGCTTCGTTGCTTGTTTGTTGTGGGCTTTATGTCATTGTTTTCATGCTAAATATTAGTACTGTGGCATTGTGCAAATTGATGCTGGTGGGCCTTGTTGTCTTTTTTCTTTCTCGTTTCCTTTGTTATCTAGCAGCTATATGTGTTGCTGACCAACTTTTGCTTGCTGTTGTCCCCTTGTTTGTCATGTGTGTTAAGTCTCAAATTATCAAGTGTATTTTGCACGAAACCTGCACTTTTGGGGGAGATAGATACCCAATTCAAAACATGACGAAAACAGGAACTAGCAAAAAGCACTAGAGGCCTGTTTGCTTCAGACCCTGGCAGGCAGCTGCCTGGCCAGGCAGCAATCTCAGGCGCTCATTTTTGAGTGCCTGGGGCTGAGATGCATTGCCTGGCCCAGGCAGATTGAGCCAGGCAGCATCCAAACAGGCCTTAGAAGCTACTGCTTCAGAAATCATTTTAAATCCTTGAACCGTGTTGCTAGTGTGGCCTAAAAACTAGAAACATGCTTTTCATTTTGGGATATTCAACACACTTAAGAGTGTTCCATTCCACTAGAAGTTTCATAGAGTTCTTGTGCATGGGTGAGTGAACTAATAATTCCTATTCGTTTTCTTCTCCCAGAAATTTCAGGAAATTTCCCTCTCTTTTTTATGGCACCACGCCTTTGAGAAACTCTTGAATAGAGGTGTCTGGGTTACACAACGGAAATGTCGCGGCTTGGATTGACTGCTGCTGCCTCAAAGGCACTGCCACTACTCCCCAATCTACAGAGAAGTTCAGCAGGGGCTACATTCACATCATCTGTGTCATCTAGACACTCCAACAGGAGAAAAAGCCGCACTCGGTCAATACGGGATGGAGGTGATGGAGGCCTATCAGATTCCAAAAAGCATAACCAGTCAGTTCACCAAGGTAAAATTTACCTTTTTTGATGGCACAAACTTAATTTTGCGGAAAGTGTGGACATATAAGACTTTTCCCGCCTTATATTGTTTAGGGCACTGTAATATTGGCCATGGAACTGGTTTATTAGATACAAAAGTATCACAGATTCACAGCATGCCTACAATTCTTTCATATTGTTATTGACTAAGAATAATAACTTTTAGAGAGTAACTATTTATCTCAAGAAAGTAATTAACTTCTTTTACTATTTGATACTGACGCAAACATGTTTTTTTTAACCGCATGTAGGTCTTGCTGGCATCATTGACCTCCCAAATGAGACAGCTTTGGATGTGGATATTTCATAGTAAGTACTTCAGCATTTTGCAGACCTTGAATGTTTGTTTTCAAGGATTATTCTGCAGCTTATTATTCCTTTTGTTTCCTTGAATATAGCTGTCTTGTAATGTTGCTTTGTGTCGAAATTCCAAGTGTTAGTATATTTCAGTTTATCATGATGATGCATTATGTGCATGATTGCTATGCTGGAAGTGTTATCCTTGACAGACATGTTTTTCTTCCTGTATTTCAATACATAGACTCATTACCACTTTTTTGTAAAATAAATTGTGCTTCTATCAAAAAAGTTGTTCAGGGAAAAATAACTTTATTTATGTCACAAGTTAAATTTGCTCGAACTAAATGTTCTATTCTTCTTGCACCATTAATGCATTGCTGTCAGCTAATAACAGACAATTATCAAAATAAGTCTAATGTGAACGCTTTTCCTTTAACTGGGACCATACGGTAAATGCAAGGCACATTTGAAATTTGAAGATTAAAAACCACACCTATTTTCAGTATGCGTTCTGAACACGAGTAAATTCTTCTTTATCCGCTTTTTGTTTGCAGTGGATCTGAAGATCCCAGGGGACCTACAGCCACAAAGTCCTCTCCAATGAATGGGATCATAAATGATACACTTAATGGGAGACATGCCTCCTTGTCCAAGGTTACCGAATTTTGTGACGCATTAGGTGGCAAAACACCCATTCACAGTATATTAGTGGCCAACAATGGAATGGCAGCAACCAAGTTCATGAGGAGTGTTCGAACATGGGCTAATGATGTTTTCGGATCGGAGAAGGTGATTCAACTCGTAGCTATGGCAACTCCGGAAGACATGAGGATAAATGCAGAACACATTAGAATTGCCGATCAATTTGTAGAGGTGCCTGGTGGGACAAATAATAACAATTATGCAAATGTTCAACTCATAGTGGAGGTTTGTGTGCTCTTCGCACTGTACTATTGATTGACCACTTCTTTCAACATCTGTAACTTTTGTCATAATGAAGTTAAAAAGGTTCTTATTTTTCTTGCTCAGGCAACTCCATTTCACTGTTAACTATTAATTTTTGTATTGCAGATAGCAGAGAGATTAGAAGTTTCTGCTGTTTGGCCTGGCTGGGGTCATGCTTCTGAGAATCCTGAACTCCCAGATGCTCTGACTGCGAAAGGTATTGTTTTCCTTGGGCCACCAGCGTCGTCAATGAATGCTTTGGGAGACAAAGTTGGTTCAGCTCTCATTGCACAAGCAGCCGGGGTCCCAACTCTTGCTTGGAGTGGATCACATGTGAGTCTCATACTCTCTTTGATAACTATCTGATGATCTTTTTGCTGTATGCATATTGTATATTCTAATGGCTTTATATTTAGGTTGAAGTTCCATTAGAGTGTTGCTTGGATGCGATACCCGAGGAGATGTATAGGAAAGCTTGTGTTACTACCACAGAGGAAGCAGTTGCGAGTTGTCAGATGATTGGTTATCCTGCCATGATTAAGGCGTCCTGGGGAGGTGGTGGTAAAGGAATTAGAAAGGTTCATTCTTCATGTGGCTCAACTATCATTAACAGATTGTGAAATGGGGAGGTTTGATGTGCAGGTCTAACTTCTCTTTCTTTTTAATTCTCTTATAGGTTCATAATGATGATGAGGTTAGAGCACTGTTTAAGCAAGTACAAGGTGAAGTCCCTGGTTCCCCAATATTTATCATGAGGCTTGCCTCCCAGGTAAGGGTTTTCTCAACCCTTCTGGTTGTTGTATTTTCTGTATTCGAGAAGCTTTATTTGCCAGTGGCACTAATAACCCGTAAGTTCTGGAGATAAAGATATTAGTGCAAATTTAATTGATGCGCGCTCATCAAAATTGCAGTGTACCTTGAATTTAGAAGTGTCTGTATTGTGAAGATACATTCCACTTGCTAGACCTGGACTTTTCTTCATGTGTTTGTTAATGCATATGTGCTACACATGAGCCATTTCTGTTTTGATATTGACCTTAGGTTTAGACGAAATGCCATTTTACAGTCAGTGTCATGGCAAAATTTAGACAATTGCTCCCTAATTAGAAGAGAAACAACACATTTGATTTACCATAGCTCGTTTTATTGGGATGAATGATGATACATGACCCGATTTCTCAAATTACTTGGTGTGATGGACATGCACTGAGTTCTAGAGTTTCACATAATACTTAACTGTGCTGTTTTTTTTTTCCTCTCCCTTTTTTGGAATTAAACTGTGCTTTTTCAAAAAAACAAAGACTTTACTTTTACCTTTCTTTTCTGGATGAAAGCCTGGAAACGTATTCTGCTATCTGTATTATGTATTTTAATTTTAAACATTATTTTCTTTTGTAGAGTCGTCATCTTGAAGTTCAGTTGCTTTGTGATCAATATGGCAATGTAGCAGCACTTCACAGTCGTGATTGCAGTGTGCAACGGCGACACCAGAAGGTTTGTTGTCCCATGTTCTAAAATCATCCATCTACTCACCTGTAGCTCTTTTATCAAATAATAATTATTTTGTTTTTGTTACTACAGATCATTGAGGAAGGCCCAGTTACTGTTGCTCCACGTGAGACGGTTAAAGCGCTTGAGCAGGCAGCAAGGAGGCTTGCTAAGGCTGTGGGTTATGTTGGTGCTGCTACTGTCGAATACCTTTACAGCATGGAGACTGGAGAATATTATTTTCTGGAGCTTAATCCTCGATTGCAGGTTTTTTTTTTGTGGAACACTCTAAAAAAATTAATCTGTTAGGAGTCCTTTCAAAATGTTAAATGCTCTCCATTCAGGTCGAGCATCCTGTCACTGAGTGGATCGCTGAAGTAAATTTGCCAGCAGCTCAAGTTGCAGTTGGAATGGGCATACCCCTTTGGCGGATTCCAGGTAATTATGCTCGTAACAACTTATTTATTATTTTTCTGCATTATTTTAATTCGTATAAACTGTCTCCTTATGTAGAGATCAGACGCTTTTATGGAATGGACCATGGAGGAGGCTATGACACTTGGAGGGAAACAGCAACTCTTGCTACACAATTTAACTTTGATGAAGTTGATTCTCAATGGCCAGAGGGCCATTGCGTAGCTGTTAGAATAACTAGCGAGGATCCGGATGATGGTTTCAAGCCTACTGGTGGAAAAGTAAAGGTGAGATTTTATGGTGTCAGATATATTAACTCTTTACGGTAAAGTTGCCTTGTCTTGATTTTCTTATTTTTCAGGAGATAAGTTTTAAAAGCAAGCCTAATGTTTGGGCCTACTTCTCAGTAAAGGTAATTGACTCGTAACTTTTTTGCACTATGACATTATCTTAGATGCACAGAGGATTTGGCTGGAATATTTTTGTAACTTGCACTCTGACTCCCCTTTATCTGTTCGTAGTCTGGCGGTGGCATTCATGAATTTGCTGATTCTCAGTTTGGTATGTGTTCGAATGATATTTATTTATTTTTGCAATCTATTTGGGTCATCACTTTTTGATTTTTATTCTTTCCATTGTATAGGACATGTTTTTGCTTATGGACTCTCTAGATCAGCAGCGATAACTAACATGGCTCTTGCCCTAAAAGAGATACAAATTCGTGGAGAAATTCATTCAAATGTTGATTATACAGTTGATCTTTTAAATGTAAGAATATCGAATGTCTTTTGAAGCCCTTTTTGTGCTTTTAATACTTTTTTGTTTGATTTTTCTATAAATCAAACCGACAGTTAATTTCTCTATACTTATCCAGGCATCAGACTTCAGAGAAAATAAGATTCATACTGGTTGGCTGGATACAAGAATTGCTATGCGTGTTCAGTCTGAGAGACCCCCATGGTACATTTCAGTGGTTGGAGGAGCTTTATATGTAAGTTGGAGATGTCGATGCTAGCACTTTTGTCGAGCTATTGTGGAAAATATATCAATGTGGTCTAATTTAAATCATTGTTACACGCCTACAGAAAACAGTAACTACCAATGCAGCCACTGTTTCTGATTATGTTAGTTATCTCACAAAAGGTCAAATTCCACCGAAGGTATGTTTATCAGCTTAAATTTTGGACTTTTTTGGAAGGCGAAAATAGTTGACTAATAATTCTCATCTGTAGCATATATCCCTTGTCAATTCAACTGTTAATCTCAATATAGAGGGGAGCAAATACACAGTAAGTGTGACATTGTTTAAGCAGGAAATCTTTTCAGATGCAAATAAAGCATTTGTTTCTTTTTTTAATCTTGAATTCGTCTATATTGTGTCATATATATAGGTTGAAACTGAAAGGACCGGACATGGTAGCTACAGGTTGAAAATGAAAGATTCAAAAGTTGAAGCAAATGTAAAATCGTTATGTGATGGTGGCCTCTTAATGCAGGTAACTCTTTTCGTTCTCGTACACTTAATACATGATATGTGGTTGTGAAGTTGAGGCCATTTATGCACTGTAATGGTTTCAGTTGGATGGAAACAGCCATGTAATTTATGCAGAAGAAGAGGCTGGTGGTACACGCCTTCTTATTGATGGAAAAACATGCTTATTACAGGTAAAATGTTCTATTTCCTTTCAATCTATATATTTGTGTCTCATTTAGAAACACTTTTTATTTTTCAGTGTAACATATTCACGGCTTCTGCATTCACTTGTTCGTTGTTACTACCTTAGCCCTGGTTAGGTTAGCATTCATAACTTGTAGGATTGAAATCTGAACAATTGAACTCATATTTGAATTCTTCAATATAATGTCACTTTCATGGTCATGACCAATGCAATGCAAAGTTATTCGTGGTCAAAATGTACTAGGTCAAGCGTTGCATTACATTTTAAAATGAGGGGATTATCTTTGAGAGATGAAATCTGTTGTTTGCTTCTACAAGAGATGTGTCATAGGAAAATTGTTACTAAATCCTTCTTGCGGTGTTATTTCCTTCCTTGATTTTAGTAAAATTAAACAACGATGCCCTGACATTAAGGGTGACAGTAAATCAAGAAGACGAATTTTGACACTACCCCACACCATCAGCATTATCTTCTACTTCAAGTCTGCCTGCATCTCATGTAATGAGAAGTTTGAAAATCGATATTATCTATGCATGACGAAAATGACAATGTTTTTTATGGCAGAATGACCATGATCCGTCAAAGTTATTAGCCGAGACACCATGCAAACTTCTTCGTTTCTTGGTTGCTGATGGTGCTCATGTCAATGCTGATGTACCATATGCGGAAGTTGAGGTTATGAAGATGTGTATGCCCCTCTTGTCGCCTGCTTCTGGTGTCATTCATGTCATGATGTCTGAGGGACAGGCTTTGCAGGTTATACTCATACATTTCCACTCCTTGCATGCGTCTTGTAAGCGTTGCGTGCAAATTTCTTAACTTATATTTTGTTCTAGGCCGGTGATCTTATAGCAAGGCTGGATCTTGATGACCCTTCTGCTGTGAAGAGAGCTGAACCTTTTGTTGGCAGTTTCCCAAAAATGGATCCACCTGTTGCTACCTCTAGCCATGTTCACAAAAAATTTGCTGCAAGTTTGAACGCCGCCCGAATGGTCCTTGCAGGATTTGAGCATGAGATCAACCAAGTAAATCTCAAACCTGCTTACATTTTTTTCATTCTCGTTGTATCTCGTATTTGCCTTTGTTTTAATATGTTTATTTGTTTTTTTTTTGGGTTAACCTGGCTTCCTCTTTACATAAACTTCTGAAATGTTTCAATGGTATTTTTTGGCAGACCTAGATTTCAATGCTTATTGAATTTATATTTTGACCATATTCATCTTATTGTGCAACTGCATTCTTATGCGCTGTTTAACTTCTTTAAGCAAATTAATGTTCTAATTTGATGTAGTTTTCAATCATATTTCCTTAATCTTTAATAATTTCAATTTGATGTAATCTCCTTAGCATTTAATACACTTATAATGAGTCATTTGAATTATACTTCCTTTTCAGGTGGTACAAGATTTGATATGCTGCCTAGATAACCCCGAGCTACCTTTCCTACAATGGGATGAGCTTATGTCAGTTCTAGCAACGAGGCTTCCACGAAACCTTAAGAGTGAGGTATGCGAATATTGGCAACGTATATCAATCTGCCTGAAATGGATTCGTTTTTCCATATAGATTATCTTATTTTGACTTACTATTATAATTGATATCAAAGTTTGATATAACTGTAGTAAAACTCTATTTGTTTTGCTGTGTTTTTTGTTCAATTGGATTAGTAGTTGTAATTGATTCTGTAATTTTTCTTTTTCAAGGCGTAAGAAGATATTTCACTTCAAAAATTTACGTAATAGGAGCTCAATAATTGTCTTTTCAAGTTCTGATTTTTTAACATCTATGCATCCAGTTAGAGGATAAATACGAGGAATACAAGTTAGATTTCTACAATGGGAAGGACAAGGAATTCCCATCCGGATTGCTGAGAGACACTATTGAGGTCAATTATATTTTGGTCATGTCTATTTTGTTGTATCACTTTCTGATCTGTTTGATATTCAATTAACTGTTTTTTTTTTCAGGCAAACCTTTTGTGTTGTTCTGAGAAGGAAAAGGCTACAAATGAGAGGCTTGTGGAGCCGCTTATGAGCCTATTGAAGTCATACGAGGGTGGGAGGGAAAGCCATGCCCGTTTGGTCGTTAAGTCCCTTTTTGAGGAGTATCTTTCTGTGGAAGAACTTTTCAGTGATGGCATTCAGGTTATCTCACGTATCTTTTCTTAAGATATAAGCAAAATTCTAGAATAGAAAAAAAATCTTCATTTCTTGCCTATTCCCTAAATGAGTGCGGATTCTGTGTGAAGGGTTTCCAGCATCCCCATGAGTTTTGCATGTTGCTCAAGCATTTCAAATTGCATATCTGTAGTACACCTGAAGCTTAAGTAGTTACATCGAATTGCAGCATCGAATCCATCTTATGTCGAGAAACAAAATGGAAAACAATCAGCTTGGAACTGTTCATCACTAATAGTGCCACTTGTGCCATTTGATAAGAAAAAGATCTTTACGGGTTTATGTTACTCAATGTGTGCTACATAATTTCCTCAAAAAGAAAAAAGTGTGCTACATATCCAAGGGTTTATGATTTTTTAAAAAAATGCATTGTGTCAACTTTTCACACTTTTGATAATGGGGGCGCGGTAACTCATGCATTTCCCTAAACGATAAGCTTGAATCACACTTTTACATGTGGCTTTCACATATTGTAGTTTATATTAAATAAATATGTAGGAACGTGTAGCAAAAAACTTATACATGGTTTACAACGAGACTCACTGGAAACAGTTTGACTCAATACCTTTTCTATTATTTTATGCCAGTCTGATGTAATTGAAAGCCTACGCCATCAATACAGTAAGGACCTGCAGAAGGTTGTTGACATCGTGCTGTCTCACCAGGTAACTTTCTTTACAATTGCTAGAGCAGTCGTGTTATTTTCTTGAAACAGCAGGGGGGTCCTGCTATGGTAATACACATTACTTTTAAACAAAAGCATGTTTCTTGTATAATTAACAAAAACATGCTACTATGAAAGAATGCAGGAATCATCTATCTTGTATAGTTTCTTCTTCTAAGCATGTTTCTTGTATTTAATCTGTCAATAGAGTAGCTAGTTTTTTTTTTCTAGGGGCTTCTTACAGCACTTTGATTTCCGTATCCAGAGAATGGTGTAGGTACTGTTATGCAGTCTTGTGTTTCTAATGGTGTGATTTTGTCCATAGGGTGTGAGGAACAAAGGTAAGCTGGTAACAGCTCTAATGGAGAAGCTAGTCTACCCAAATCCTGCTGCTTACAGGGATTTGTTGATTCGGTTTTCTTCACTCAATCATAAGAGATATTATAAGGTACTGAAAGTGACATTAAACACCAGAGGTCTTTCAATTACAATTGCTTTCAGTCTAATGAATCTCATAATTAACACAGTTGGCCCTTAAAGCAAGTGAACTTCTTGAACAAACCAAACTAAGTGAACTCCGTGCAAGCATTGCAAGAAGCCTTTCAGAGCTGGGGATGCATAAGGGAGAACCGACTATTATGGATAGCATGGAAGATTTAGTCACGGCCCCACTTCCTGTTGAAGATGCACTTATTTCTTTGTTTGATTACAGTGATCCAACTGTCCAGCAGAAAGTGATTGAGACATACATTTCTCGATTATATCAGGTATCACATGGACCAGCTATTACTTCTTTTGTACTTGCACTGAGAACACCTGGTTTGCATGAACTAGAATATTTCACTGAAATCTCATTACTGTCTAAATTAATTATGTATGGAAATTTGTGATCACAAAGCGTATGCTATATGTTAAGCAAAATATGCTGGTTAATTTGCCAATAATATCTTGCAGCCCCACCTTGTCATGGATAGTATCAAACTGAAATGGATGGAATCAAGTGCTATTGCATCATGGGAATTCTCTGAAGAGCTTGTCGATTCAAGAAATAGACAGGGGGCTATTCATGGTGGGAAGAGAAGGGGTGCCATGGTCATTCTTAAGTCACTTGAATCCGTGCCAGCAGCCGTTGGAGCTGCACTAAAGGATATGGCAGACCCCAGTGCCGAGGGTAATATGATGCACATTGCCTTATTACATTCTGATAAGGAGAGTATAAGCAGAAACAGGTACATTCATGTGCAGTATTAGACCAAAGGATTTTCATCTGTCACTTTTGATCTGTGGAATATTTGTCAGTTACTGATCCATTCCTCTTGTGCAGTGATGAAGCTCAACATCGGATGGATGGACTTTCAAGGATACTCAAAGATGGTAGTGTTGCAATGGATCTCCATGCTGCTGGTCTGAAAGCTATAAGTTGCATTGTTCAAAGAGATGAAGCAAACATGCCCATCCGCCACACATTTGTCTGGTCAGATGAAAAGCATGGTTATTTGGAAGAGAAGCTTCTCAGACATGTGGAGCCTCCACTATCTGCACTTCTTGAGTTGGTATGTTTATCAAAATAACTTGATGTGGTATGACAACAGTTATATTCTTATCTTGCTAATTTTCCTCACTATTTGTACTTATTTTGCCTATTGAAATACAGGAGAAATTGAATGTCAAAGGATATAATGATACTAAGTATACTCCATCTCGTGATCGTCAATGGCATATTTACACACTAAGAAATACTGAAAACCCCAAGATGCTGCATAGAGTATTTTTCCGGACTATTGTCAGGCAACCTAATGCAGGCAACAAGTTTACATCTGCCCAGATTGATGAATCTGAATTAGGAGGTTCTGAGGAATCTCTGTCATATACATCGAATAGCATTTTAAGATCATTGATGACTGCTATTGAAGAACTGGAGCTTCATGCGATTAGGACAGGTTATTCTCACATGTATCTGTGCGTATTGAAAGAACAAAAGCTTCTTGATCTCATTCCAGTTTCAGGGTAAGTGTTTACCAATTATTTTTTTAGAATATATATATGCATACCTTCTGATTGTCGTCTCGTTACTCAGGAGCACTATTGTTGATGTTGGCCAAGATGAAGCTACCGCATGCTCGCTCTTAAAAGAAATGGCTCTAAAGATACACGAGCTTGTTGGTCCAAGAATGCATCATCTTTCTGTGTGCCAATGGGAGGTGAAACTCAAATTGTCTTGTGATGGCCCTGCAAATGGTACCTGGAGAATTGTAACCACCAATGTTACTAGTCACACCTGCACTGTGGATGTAAGTTCTCCCTACTATGCTCTTCTTTTGTATGGTGCACCTTAATGTGCGTAAACATGTATTTCTTGTATTTAAAAGTACCGTTCTTCAGCTATTCTCAGCTGTTAGTAGTGTTCTTTTGTTATGCGAAGCGTTATTATTGTTCTCCAGCCATGCTCAACTGTTATTAGCACTTCATTACTGTTTATGCTGATGCACATTGTACTTCTAATGTTTTCAAGATCTACCGGGAAGTGGAAGATACAGATTCACGGAAGTTAGTTTACCATTCTGCCACCTCATTGGATGGTCCTTTGCATGGTGTTCCGCTGAATAATCCATATCAGCCTTTGAGTGTTATTGATCTAAAGCGCTGCTCAGCCAGGAATAACAGAACTACATATTGCTATGATTTCCCACTGGTGAGTCAATCTCCCGCATCACTTCAACACATACCCATCTTTAATTGTTATTTTCAACCTATTGCTGATAAAAGTAAACAATGCAGGCATTTGAAACAGCGCTGCAGAAATCATGGCACCCTAGTGCTTCTAGTGTAACTAAAGGCAGTGGAAATAGTCAATCCTATGTCAAAGCAACAGAGCTGGTGTTTGCTGAAAAGAATGGGTCATGGGGCACTCCTGTAATTCCCATGGAGCGTCCTGCTGGGCTCAATGACATTGGTATGGTAGCTTGGATCTTGGATATGTCCACACCTGAATTTCCCAATGGCAGGCAGATTATTGTTGTAGCAAATGATATTACTTTCAGAGCTGGATCATTTGGTCCTAGGGAAGATGCATTTTTTGAAGCTGTTACCAATCTGGCTTGTGAGAAGAAGCTTCCTCTTATATACCTGGCAGCAAATTCTGGTGCTAGGATTGGCATAGCAGATGAAGTGAAATCTTGCTTCCGTGTTGGCTGGTCTGATGAAGGAAGTCCTGAACGTGGGTTTCAATACATTTATCTGACTGAAGAAGACTATTCCCGTATTGGCTCTTCTGTTATAGCACATAAGCTTCAGTTAGATAATGGTGAGATTAGGTGGATTATTGACTCTGTGGTGGGCAAGGAGGATGGACTTGGTGTGGAGAATATACATGGAAGCGCTGCTATCGCCAGTGCTTATTCCAGGGCATATGAAGAGACATTCACTCTTACATTCGTGACTGGACGTACTGTTGGAATAGGAGCTTATCTTGCACGACTTGGCATACGGTGCATCCAGCGTCTTGACCAGCCTATTATTTTAACAGGGTATTCTGCCTTGAATAAGCTTCTTGGGCGAGAAGTGTACAGCTCCCACATGCAGTTGGGTGGTCCCAAGATCATGGCGACCAATGGTGTTGTCCACCTAACTGTTTCTGATGACCTTGAAGGTGTTTCTAATATATTGAGGTGGCTCAGTTATGTTCCTGCAAACATAGGCGGGCCTCTTCCTATTACAAAATCTTTGGACCCACCGGACAGACCTGTTGCCTATATCCCTGAGAACACATGTGATCCCCGTGCAGCTATCCGTGGCGTTGATGATGGTCAAGGGCAATGGTTGGGTGGTATGTTCGACAAAGACAGCTTTGTGGAGACATTCGAAGGATGGGCTAAAACAGTGGTTACTGGCAGGGCAAAGCTTGGAGGTATTCCAGTTGGTGTCATAGCTGTGGAGACACAAACCATGATGCAGCTCGTTCCTGCTGATCCAGGCCAGCTTGATTCTCATGAGCGATCTGTTCCTCGAGCTGGACAAGTGTGGTTTCCGGATTCAGCGACCAAGACAGCTCAGGCATTATTGGACTTTAACCGTGAAGGATTACCTCTATTCATCCTTGCTAACTGGAGAGGCTTCTCTGGTGGGCAAAGAGATCTGTTTGAAGGAATTCTTCAGGCTGGGTCAACAATTGTTGAGAACCTTAGGACATACAATCAGCCAGCGTTTGTCTACATTCCCATGGCTGGAGAGCTACGTGGAGGAGCTTGGGTCGTGGTTGATAGCAAAATAAATCCAGACCGCATTGAGTGTTATGCTGAGAGGACGGCTAAAGGTAATGTTCTCGAACCTCAAGGGTTAATTGAAATCAAGTTCAGGTCAGAGGAACTCCAAGACTGTATGGGTAGGCTTGACCCAGAGTTGTTAAATCTGAAAGCAAAACTCCAAGGTGCAAAGCTTGGAAATGGAGGTGTACCTGACATAGAATCCCTTCAGAAGAGTATAGAAGCTCGTACAAAACAGTTGATGCCTTTATACACTCAGATCGCAATACGGTTTGCTGAATTGCATGATACTTCCCTCAGAATGGCTGCTAAAGGTGTGATTAAGAAAGTTGTTGACTGGGACGAATCACGTTCTTTCTTCTATAAGAGATTACGGAGGAGGGTCTCTGAAGATGTTCTTGCAAAAGAAATTAGAGGTGTAGCTGGTGATCACTTTACTCACCAATCAGCAATTGAGCTGATCAAGAAATGGTACTTGTCTTCTCAAGCAGAAACGGGAAGCACTGAGTGGGATGATGATGATGCTTTTGTCGCCTGGAAGGAAAATCCTGAAAACTATAAGGCGTATCTCCAGGAGCTTAAGGCTCAAAAGGTGTCTCAATCGCTTTCCGATCTTGCAGGCTCCAGTTCAGATGTTCAAGCATTTTCAGAGGGTCTTGCCACACTATTAGACAAGGTATGCATCTTACAGCTTTTCCATTTTCTATTCGAAAATTGAGTGGCGCCCCGCGCATCCTTCACATACTGGTCATTCGTTGCGTATCTGTAGTACACATTTGTAGCTGACGGTGATAGTTTTTTTTTCTGTGATAAACTAAGGGTGATAGTTGGCATGGGTCAAATGGCTCACGTGAGGTTCAGATTGGACCCACTCCTATAAAATCGTTTTTTGTGTGAGCTAATTATGGCTGGTTGTGCGTATGTGGTTCTAGCCAAACATAAAATTATTGTTTTACTGCCGTCATCAAGGATTGAAATATCAAAAAAACCGAAACCGATGAAATCGGACCGGTTACCGAGAAAAACCGACCGGTAACCGAATATGGTACAGTACACAGGTTCGGTTTTTACTGGTAACCGGACGTCCGATGAAACCGAACCAGACCGGTTAGTCCGGTTACCGCGGTAACCGACCGGTTTCTGTCGGTTTTGCAAACCCTGGCCGTCATAACTTTTTATCCCCTCTACTCGTGCTGTCTGCCTTTTGCTATTGGTACTGCCAGACAAAAACTATTTGCCTGCTTTTTGCTACTGCTGCTGACAGAATAAACTATTATTTATTGTGGCCACTCACACATGATGCCGTCACAAATAGCAAATTTCAGGGCCCGCCCTCATGGGTGCCAAATCCTTTTTTTTTAGATTGTTGATGGTGTGGTATGACTAGTACTACTATCTACTGCTACCTTTACTTTAAGAATTAAGAATGAAATTGTGTTGCATATTGCTAGAATCTTTGTTTATATACTCCTTGTTGTTGTTGTTGTTGTTGTTGTTGTTGTTGTTGTTGACATTGCTTTCAAAAAAAGAGAGGGAGTACATAATAGCATGATACAAAATTATGATTTAAAAACTTCGTCTCTTTGTACAACCATCGCCATATTCTCATGTATTCTCGTTGTGATATTCTGCAGATGGACCCCTCTCACAGAGCCCAGTTCGTTCAGGAAGTGAAGAAGGTCCTTGGTTGATGAACCATAGCCGCACATCCAATACGATGTGCTTGCTACATGTTTTTGTTCAAGTACATTCATAGTATGATATTGTTACTCCTTCATTCATCATACCTAATCTGGGTCGACCATTAGTGCTTGAACATTGTTCTGTTGGATCCATCTGGTGGTTGACAAGTGTATACTAGTGTTTGTAAGGCCGTATGTAAGTCCAAAGTTGAGGACAGTGTAATTACTTGCTAGAACACGGGTAAACCTAGTTCTGGTTTTGCAGTAGTCCAATTAAGCAGTTTTTTTTAGCTGATAGTCCAGCTATGTACAACAACCATCGGTTGGAGCTGTTATTTAGAGCATCATGCGGGTATTTGTATACCATTGAATTGTTGATTAAATTTTGAACTCGAAATAATATGTTTTGTAGTCATATCTTTACTCGAAATAAAATGTCATTAGAAGCATTCAACATTAGTATTTTCTTGGATTGCCTATTGTTCCATATGATTCCTTTTGGCTGGAATAAAAAATACATATGGCAGATCAGGTCTATGCATTTACAACAACTTGTGAGAACAATTGCATTGCTGTGAGAACTATAAATTTACAACAACTTGTGAGAACTATAAATTTACAACAACTTGTGAGAACAATTGGATATGCGCACCAGAACAATTGCATTGCTGTCAGAATCCTAGCACTGATGGCAGAACAAGCTGAAATGGAAGTCCCCCGGTATTGGGCTGAAATAAACAAAACAAGGCCCGACTAATAACATTTTGACCCACACGTGGTGCATGGCACCTAGGTAGGGTTTGTGTATGTGCGTTCATAGGGGTGAGTTTGTGTGCGTTGTAAGTGTCTGAGTTGTACTGTGTAAGTTTCCCATCACCGTAGTCCAGATGAGTTAATACATGCATAGTAACTCAATACGGTGGCTTCAATTTATTAAAATAAATTCCATCTAGTCTTACTTCACATTTATTACACGAGAGAGCATGCATGTGTTGAAGCATAAGTAAATTACTCATTTTTCTCATCAACTTAAGATTTTGTGTGAGGTTGTTGATACATAGTTGTAACTCAATGCCTTAAGGAGACGTTGGTGTCATAGTAATCATAAGGCGTACTAAGGTAAAAAAAAAATAAAACATATGCCTCAAATCAATGAACATCTTGCCTAAAAAAAATCAATGAACATGGAGCTAGAGATTTTAAAAATTGAGGTAGTGTAAGAGTAATAAAATGAGGAGCACGTTGACCAACAAGATTGATGAATGGGCCAATCAGACAGTCGTTAATGTAGCAAAGACTAACAAGTCTTCAGCATCTCTTCTCTTTTTGTTTATAGGTCCCTTTCATTCCACGTCCGATTAACAAATTAAAAGTACAGATGTGCTTGTCAAAATTCTCTAGCTAGGTAACTTCTATCACGAAATGAGCAGATTATCAATTCTGATATCAATAAAGAATATATTTTAATTTATTCTTATACCATTTATATATATAT